>JAPDSC010114884.1:886398-918151 GCA_026290005.1 Latrodectus geometricus
ATATTTATATATATATATATATAAATTAATATAATCGATGCATAATATATAAGGAGAAAGGAAACATGACATAGTTAGTTAAAAGGGCAGCATCTTCTCATGTGTTGCTGGCATGTTATAAGCTCTCCGTGAGCATCAGAAATTTTACTGCACTTATTATTGTGTATATATATAATTTATTATTAAATGCATTATAATTATCTTTGAAGTTTAAATCGATTACAATTGAATAAAAATAATTAAAATTATAATTTATGAATTTATATTTTATTAAGTTATTTTATAGTTTATATTGCTTTCCTTGTATTAGCTGTCATTTCAAATGCGTATCTTGCCGTTTGTGAGTGAATACCGACATATTTGCGGAGCATCAATCATTAACAGAAACTGGGCTATTACAGCAGCTCATTGTATAGCAGGGTAAGTAATATTTTATGTGATTTTGTGTTTCACACAGTAATGTAAAATGAAAGTGTAAAATTGTTCCAAAATACAATAAAATATTTTTGCAGTTCCAATTAATAAAATAAGTTGAAATTTTTGTATTTTACTAGGAAACCATTTAATAATGTGCACATTATCATAAGCATTGCAATATCATCTCATAGTTCAAGAGCTGGAAGCATTGCCTTATAACGATTACGAGATGAAGTTTTTCACTTAATATATTTATCTATCAAAATTCATCAATTAATTTCAGAAATTAGGAAAATTATTGCACTTGTTATAAATATTTCTATAATAATTCATGGCAAAGATCAAAATAAAATTTTCAAATGAGCTTCTAAATGGTGAATAATTACACTAAGAAATGGTTTGTTGTAGAAAGAATGATAAAGCTATATGCAATATTCACAATTCCGTTGATGAAAAGTTTCAGGTTTTAATTTAATTAGTCAACGAATTCTGTCAGAGGAAAGGAATCGTTAGTCATTATTTTAAGCTAGATTAGTTGATGCAATAAATTTATTTGTCATTATTAAAATCATAAATCAGAGCTAAGAACTGCTACAAAATGAAGTAAACTCGTTCACAAAAGACAAACAAAATTAACAGCAGAGAATTATGTAGAACATATTTTGATTCTTATCTCTTAATATTTCATAATGATTTAATGCAAACTATAAAAAAAGAATATTAAGAATTTTTTAATTATTAATTTTAATTTTTTCTAGTTTTAACCAATATAAAGCATAAGGAATTAAGACTATTCCTAATAATTGTAATACATTATGTATATTAAATTAAATTTTAAATTGAATTTATGAAAAGAAAAATTATTAAAGAGAAGGAAGAAGTTAAAAATTTTATTATGAAAATATAGTTATCATTATTCTGTTTATATCACACTCCTGCATATATTGGAAAAAAAATCAAAGGATACTTATTGCTACAAAATGTTACTACACTCATATTCAATGTTCGTTATTATGAAAATTAAAATATATAATCGACAAAAGAGTTTGATTTAAACATTATTAAGAGATATAGCATCATGATTTCAAAATTAATTATATAATATATGAATTTTTAGATAATAACTTCTTAATGTTTCTTAAAAAATTATTGAAGCAGAAATCTTACAACTATGTCTCTATGTAAACATAAAATGAATAACATGCTGAAATATCTTATGGATAACTTAATTTATTTGAGCATGCATGTGATTTCAATATTCAAAGTTTTTAAAGTAAAATTTTGGAGAAATTCTGTTATAGAATAAAAAAAATTTTGTAAAAAAATAAAAATGCAATGATATAATAAAATAAACAAATTTAAAGTGAACAAATACACTTTATTAAATAAAAGCAAAAATTATGTTTAAAAAAAAATTCTATTTTGCTTACTTGCTTAGCTATTTTCCTATAATTTTTATTTCAATAATTTTGATACTTATTTTAAATCATGTAGTGAATAATATTTTTTATTTAATGAACATAAAGCAAAATATGAGCACTAGAAACTTTTTCCCATCCATTGAAAATCTTTAAATGATCCAAAAAGTGATATAATTTTGATAATAGCATAAGTGTCCTCTAAATCTGTGTAAATTCTTGTCAGAACATTAAGGTTTTTCATCATTACTTTGTAATACGTGGTCTGTTTTTAATTATGATTTAATTGCTAATTTTTATAAACTGCCTATTTACTTATTGAGACTTATTTCAAATACAAAATAATATTAGTAAGTAAATAGCTACTTTAAAATAAAGCACTTTTAAAGGATGAATAATTATTATATATTATTCATCCTAATAAAATTTAAAAGTACAAAAAGAAATTGTGAAATTGTTTGAGATACGAGCGGACTACACAACTGCAAGCAAAATTTTAATTTTTAAAATATTTTGAAGAAACACCAGAATAACTAAGAAATTCTATCAAAAAAGGAAATTTTTTAAAATTCTATATATTCTAATTATCAGATTATTTGTTGCTAAATTAAAATTTTTATGATAACAGCTAATTAAGATAATTATATATTAAATTGTTATTAGATGTTTCAAACCAGTAGAATAATTTATCACAGTAGCTAGATATTACGCACGTGATCCTATGTCGTTTATTTTTTAATATTTTGTATTTAATGAAGATAAATAACTATCGTATAGAATGCGCTTTGTCTTTGTTATCTAAAACGAAATTTTAATTAAAAAAGTGTGTGATCTTTATAAAAAATTAAATGATGAAATCCGTAACTTAATTAGGAAACCATAAACAGTATTAATAATCATGATTTTAATACTACAAAATTAATTTCTTCCCAAATTTTCAATATTTAAAAAAATTTCGAAATATTTTAAAACGCATTACTTTTTTTAGAGGTTATTTCTCTACATATCGAGTTTCTGCAGGAGCACACAATATCACAACACGAGCTCTTCCAACATTTCATAGGGTAAGTAAATATTGTTTTCAAAATTTGATTTGTAGGGATTTATAAATTTATGCTTTTAAAACTGGAATTTATTGATTTAGCTTATTTTAACAGTAAATGATTTCAAATGGGCTTACGAATTTTTCAAATTTATTGAGAGGGAAACATATTTGAAGGAAAACCTCACTTGCACCCGCCTTGAAAAATCTAGATGCAGAGCATATATTCTCCATATTAATTTTTTATTTCAGTGATCTGAAAATCTATATGTTTGATTTTATTTTTCAATTTTATATATTTTCACATGATTTCTTCTAACCAATTCCTCATATCAGTCAGAAACTTATCTTACACAGCCACTTTATTCTTACAACTAAACTCGGCTCAAATGTCCAAAGAAGTATTATTTATCTTAGTGATCCTAACAACGGTGATTTTGATATTGATCTAAACTATTTTAAGTATTTTATTTGTCCTCCTTTTTGTTTCCCATGCTGATATGGCTGAAGTTAAATTTAAATGGCATTAAACATTTTATTACTCACCTCTGTTATTTCCCTAACTTGAAGACGCTGCACTAATTTCAATCATTTTTTATTATTATACATTTTTCTCAAAATATTTCCAGATAGCAATTAATCAAATATCAAATTGTATATCAAATATAGCAACTCCAAATATACTAAACTCATACTGAAGCTTATACACAGATATCCATTTATTTGTAGAGAGATTTAACCAAATAGCATTTCGAATTGTGGTGCCTATTCCTATTATATCTTTGATTTTAAAAAGGACAACGTTCTTTAAAGTTTACATTGACATACTTTTACTGATATGCATATTTGAAATTTCATGTTTCAAAATTGGAAGTTATTTTTCACTCTCTAGTTGTGTTCCTACTCCTACCTTCAATGGTAGAAATGAAGTAAAAAAATTAAGTGATAATAAAAACACTGGAATGGAAAATTTTCTTGTTTGAAATCTTTCTTTTCTAATTTAAGCAGCTTCATATTGGCAGAACATGCGTCATTTTTATCCACTTTTAGTCCCCTAGAATAGTCAAAAAACATTTTAATCGTATCTTTAATTATTCATCGTATATTAAACAGAATACAAATATCTAATAAACTTTTTTTATAAACAGTTTTTCGGCCATTAAATTTCATTTCTTGAGAGTATTTCCTTATTTTCTGGTTGAAGTTGTCCAATTGAAGACAGGCATTGCCAGAGTAATTTTAAGTGTCATACCAAATATTCTAATTCAAGTGCTCTCTGAAGTACAAGCATACACCACTTTTATCTTTCGCAAACCTTCATAGAGGAATTTTTTAACATTTTAATTAACCGTTTATTATTAGCATATATATTGCAAATATTGTAGAATTATGGCAAGAGATGCTGAGTTGCATAGAATACAAACAACTAAATAAGCAGTTAATTATGTACAGTAGCGAAATTGCATGATCACTGTGCTTCACAAGCCTTAACCATTACTAATTTTTCTGGCTGGGACACTTGAAGGATTCTTGTAACATCTCAAAAAGAATATGTTTGAAAATAATTGCGTATTCAAGTTTTACTTTAAAAATATTCGTATTGCACTTGATTCGATGTGAATAGTTTCTTTATTTGAATTCAAAATTAAAATAATGACAAATTGGAATTTTAGTCACATTAAAATTATTTTTAAGCAATTTTCTAGCTTTAAATTATATTTTTATATAAATATTGTATATATCGAGTTATTAATTAAAAATATATCGAAGAGAACCTTACTGCTTTGATGTGTATGGAGAATCTGTAAGCACTTCAATAATAATTCGCAAAATATTTAAATATATTTGTGTGTGAATGGGAAAAATATTTAAGTATTCTACATTGCATGATAAACTATATGGAATATAGTTAGCAAATGAAAATATGTGTTGATTATGATTCCTTTCATTTCCAGTAATATTGTCCCCTCTCATTAAATTTCTTTTTAATTTCAATAACAAAGATGCTCATTTTAAAAATCTACAATATTTTTTTAAATATCCCATGATTTTGTATACATTAACTACTAAATTGTAAAAAATAAGCAAAGTTATATAAAAATTTTATTACAATAGCTATCACTATTCACAATTGTTCTGAAAAGTAGTAAATAATACAGTATAAAGCCACTTTTGTAAAATCTTTAATAAATATTACTTTTGGAAGGATTTACTAGCCTTAATTTCTATCATTTTCAATTTAAACATTTAGATCCAAACTTAAGTAAGGAAAAGTATAATACTAAATTTTAACTTCACCAGTGGCTGGAAGAGAGTAAAAATTTTACTGTTATAAATTTGCATTTTGTCAGTAATTTTGATAGAAAAATTCTAACATGTCTACATAGAATATACACAGAAAAAACTTGATTATTGAAATCACATGTTAAACAAACTATTTTCAAAACCAAAATACATCGCCTAAAAATCAGACCAATAAAATACAATTAAAAAAGGGATCTCACTCTCTGTTTACACCAGCAATATAATAAATCTCAGAAGATATGAGAAAACTGCATGATATAATATCTTTTAATAGTGAGATTATTTTTGATCATAGGCATTATTATACTAGAAAAATAATATTCTCTCCCTCTTTCTTGGAATATTCAAAACAACAATCTCTTAAGGGCTCAAAGACTGGACAATCACCAGAAAAAGGTAATGATCGGCGGATCATTACTCGAAACAATGGAAAGTGGAAAATATAATTCAAGACAAATGAAATGGAACATTGAACAAAATTAACACAAATATTAATCAATGAAGCCTTCAAATAATCACGACACATGTAATTAACTATGTACTGAGTCATTTAAAATATGAAAATCGAAGGCCTGTTTGAACACATTTGTTGCTTTTAGCTAAAAGGGAAAATTTCTTCAATACATATGAGCAGACAAATTGCAATTTTTTGGGTGATCTGATAAATGATGCAGATGCTAATTTCCATTAAGCTCCAAATTAAAAATGTTCAAAAATAACTTTAAAAAATATAAGCAAACTAAACAATTTTACAAAATTATAACTCCCAAATAATATTTAGTTAACTTTTAAATTGTAAGAAAATAACGTGAAAGTATAAATCCTGTATACATAAGTGCAACTACACAAACTGGTAAAGGCAGTGTTATTTTGTGGGAAGAATTTTTCTGCCAAGCTTTGAAGATATGTTAATCGTATAATGTTGAATGAGAAAAAGAATTCTTCTAATAAATCATTGTGTTTTTAATTGATCCCTCTTGTGTGAAGAAATGGGATTTCAAAAATAGAGATACTTTACCTTGTTTAGGTAGTGGTCTCCATAATCAGTTATCCAAAAGCAAAATTACCCAGTACTCAAATTTGGCACAATTGGACAAGATAATTCATCAATTCTGTCAAATTCCTCACAATTATTTTTAGCAATTCATGGTCAATGTCAAGAATAAAATATAAATGAAACTATTCAGCACAAGGAAGTACTAATATTTATATTGAAATGTAAATATTCAGTGTAAGTATAAAACTGAATTTTATTGGGCACCTGAAGGCATTAAAGATCTTTTATATCAGTTTCCTTTCAATTCGGGATGAAATTTATTAAACAAATTGAAATTCAGGGGACTAGAATCATGTTTTATTTTGACGGCTGAAAGAGGATATTCTTACTAACTTTGTAAACCTTCAAAATTGTATCATTATTAAGAAAACAATTTTAAGAATTTAAATGCATATAGAGTTTTCATATCTCATGATTCAAAATTATACAAATGGCTCTTGTATTGGAAAAAAAAATTATCTTCAATAACAAACAAAAACTACAAATTTTCAAGCAAATAATATCAAACATTTAAGATTATATTACATTATTCTATACAAGATTGGAAGTTTATTATTCTTTTTTGTATTTAAAATGATTTACACATTTATAAAGTCATATTTAAATTAATATTTTATTTTATTACTATATTACTTTATTTCATGATTTTATTACTTATGAAAGTATTAATTTTAAAGTTAGAAACCTTACAGCTATGAAATTAGACACACATTGTATTTTATGAAAATGCTTATAGGAAAATTTTTCAGGTAATTCCAATCGTCCATGAAAGCTATAAGCCAATGGTATCCTTAAAATATGACATAGCTCTTCTGAAACTTACTTCTCCAATAAACATAGAAGAATCAGAAGGATTTATCAATGGAGTTTGCTTACCACCAAGAAACATGGCGAATAACATTACAGGTATCGGAACCGTGACAGGCTGGGGAACAACAAGTCAAGGTAAGACAAGAATGTGCTTTCCAAAATACTTTTAATAGCTTCAAACTTTTATAAATCTTATCTCTTATTATGAACTTACTCTACCAATTATTAAGTTATTTTTCTAGTTTTAGATTTAAAAAATTTGTAAAGTTTTATCAAGGTAATTTTTTAAAGATTTAAATAAAGTTTAAAAAATTTTAATATCCAAAAATGTGTACCTAATATAAATAAATAAAAGTAGCTTATAAAGAAGTTATAATCTTTTCTTGTTAAGATAAATGATTCTTTTAAACGACATTTAATTTTCTTTCTACTTCCTACTTTTACCATATGTTGTGAAACAAGAACAATTGTAGGTTTTATTTTGTCTGCAAAATAAGATATTTTAAATGTTTTTAAGGATTTCTTTATGCTTGAAGAAGTGGATTATTCGTAATTAATTAGAGATAGATACAATCTTAATTTTTAATTAAATTTTTCTCAAAGTTTTGAAACTAATCCTACCAGTTAATATTATTAAATAATAAATGCTTACATGAAATGCATAATAGATTGCAACAATGCTGCATTACCCAATAATTTTTTTTAAAATTTAATGCTGCATTGCATTACAAACCAAGCAGAACTCAACACGCTAGTTCAGCTATATTGAGATGTTCTAAGAGTACGTCCAGATGATAGAAATCAGTTTATTATTTTATTCATGATCACGAAATGACTACAAGTGAGCAAATGAATTAATGTAATGGCAAAAATGGAAGATCTTTATCACTCTTGAGTGAAAATTAAATAAAACTTTTATGAAATCTTACATATTTACGATTTTCAAACTAAATGCATTTTTCAAAATTCATTTCTCATTTTTTCATCAAAACTAGGTTAATTTTCCACATGTTAGAGCGCAGGTATACTTTTTGTGATCTTAATATAAATCAGAAATAAATAAAGCAACTCCTATCTAAATTGGACTCGCCATTAAACATCATATACCTTAATTGAATCTCATTTATTTACAAAAATGCTAGACAAAAATACATCCACTAAACCGTAGTCTTGAACTTATTTTCCATTACTTGAGAATAATACAAGCCAAATATTCTGGCAATTCAGCGCTGTGACAAATTTAGTATTTATCAAGAAGAGGGCAGACACGTTACTTACCCAAGGGATTTCATTAAATTTAATATAACTGAATATTCAACTTAAGCGTTTTCTTCTATGGTAAAAGATCTAAAGCAAAATGTACAATATCAGTTGCTTAGTAAACAATTCGTTTCACAAAATTCCTTTTAACTATTTAGGCAAATACTAATGTTCTGTACCAAAAGCAAATCGGAAAGTAAGTTGGAACGGAACTGCTGTGTCATTTAGAAGTGTATAAAGTCAGAAATTTTAGGCATTTTAAAAAGAGTTAATTTTTAAACTACATTTACCCACTTCTAGGTGATAAATTCTTTATTATTTTAGAATTACTATAATTTATCCTGGAATATATATATATATATATATATATATATATATATATATATGAAATACGAGTAAAAATAGTTAAGAACTGGTTCCAAAACGATCTCCAATTAGAACTGTTGACATTAAACCAATATTACATATGTTAGAGCCAATATTATATATGTAATATTATATATTTTCATTCAATATTGGGTTATACAATTTAATTATATTGTCACACACTCATTTTAACATTTTGAACTTTTATCAAAATATAACAACGCATTACTCTTTATATATCTCTACAGGTATATAACTAAAAACATAAATCAAAAAAATATCATGAAATATTCATAAAGCTCCAGAAAAAGGGAAAAAAAGCGGATAGAAAGAAATTTTCTTGAATTTTTAAGAATTCGAGAAGTTTTCTTTAAAATGAAACTAGATACATTATTGCTGGATACATTACTGCTAGATTTACATAACTGCTGGCCACTAAATGTAATACCAGACATATCACAGAAAAACGTATTCGGTATATAAAATGTTATTTAAAAATAAAGTGATTAAAATTACAGCACCTTGTGAAGTGCGGATGACAAAATCAATTGTTAGTGAAAGAGTCACTATAAACATTGTCACATTCCTCAACAATGAATAAAAAAATTTCAAATGTCTTTGGGGTATATCAGTCCATACGGCTTACACATATTGCCCGATTGATTTTATGATGCAGCAGGTAATGCATTTCGGGTCAGGTGAGCGAGCATGAACCACACATTTTTGATTGATGATAAATTAGGATAACAAAAAGGCCAAGGAAGCAATTTAAACTGATGGGTAAAGGTTAGCTCTTTAACAATAAGTGCCTCTTGTTGTTACTCATTATCTTTTTAGAATATGGCTGATCGCAAGTGATGAAGTCATAAGAGGAAGACGGGCATCAACATCTCAGAGGTGTAGTGCTGTCTGTTCAGAGTATCGGCATTGCGTGTTAGAGGGATGCGAGATTGAAATCCAATACACCCCAAATCATGATTCTGGGTTTAGGTCCAGTGTGGTGATGCAACAGTTCAATAGACTTTCATCACTGTGTATCTAAACTCGAATTCGATCATCGTGGAGTTGCGTCAGAAGCGAGATTCTTCTGTAAAGATAATGTCGCACCATTTTTTTATTTATGTCCGTCGTTCATCATTCCATTGGTAGCACAAATGCCAGTAGTTTTGAGTCAACAGTAAACGAAGCAATGGTCACGCTGTGAAAATTCCACTCAGCTATAAACTTTGTCTAATGGTACGAACAGATACCAAATAATATTACAGATTGAATCTGTTGTGCTATGGTTTGTGATGTAATGAAAGATCTAACACTGCTATGAGCACAATATGTCAGTTATTACATGCAAAGGTATAGCGAGATGACTTTTATCTATCTTTTTAGTCCAGTGATTACCGTTTCCTGCATCGAGTATTTACGGTTGTGCAATGGTACGACACAATTTCTTTGTCCAGCACGATCATCCATTCTTATATGCTATGATTCTTCCTCAAAAAGAAGACTCGTGTCTTCTACAAGGACAGTTAAATAGCTTATGAAAAAAGCGATTGTTCTCTTTCAAGTCAGCACTATCTTCTCCTTTTACACAACGCTAGCAGGGGGCATTAATGTTTCCCGTGATGCAAGTAAGAGTTGAAATGCTACTTATTAGCATCAAACTGCCTAAAATGTATGTTATAAATTTCACATGATTTGCATGCTTTCGAGTGTGTTTTGTTTCATTTTGGGTGGTCAGTAGTGTATAAAAGGCTAAGAACAGTGACATTAGTTACGTCAAGAAACATTTTGTATCAGTGCTAATTTTGATAATATACAGCTCATTAATTCTAATATTGCTTGGTCATCAAAATATATTTTTCATTAATTATAATTTACTACCTTTCAATTCATATAACTTAATTAAAATAGATCTGAGGACCGTAAAAATTATTTTATTTCCCTCATCTTATAAAATGTATTTGCAGCGTTATAATTTGAGGCAAATATTTACATGATTGAAAATAATTTTTAAAATGTAAAAGAAAAAAAAAATATACATACTTTCAAATTAACACTTATTCTATGAAATGAAGGAAAAGCTCAATTTTGAATGATAGCTTGGTACGTTAAAATATTGACATTATGTTATCTTCGAAAGGGAGAAACAAAAAAATAAAAAAACTGCTTTACCAAATTCTTTTTGCAATAATTCACATATTAGTTTGTTTAATTAATAATTATTTAACAATCAATTATATTTGATAAATAATAGATTTAATTAAACGATAAGAGGAAAATTTATATATATTAAATACATGTTTTATATAATGTTAGGTGGATCATTGTCGAATATATTGAAAGCCGTTGATATTCCAATATTAAATGATACGAAATGCAGAGAAGCGTATGGAGATTCATATGATGATACAATGTTATGTGCTGGTTACGAAGAAGGTGGTCAAGACTCATGTCAGGTAATAAACAGACATCTATATGTATGAGTAAGTTTGTCAAAATAAAATTACAATTAAATTATAACAGAAACTTTTGAAAATATAATTGTGATTTTATAAGTAACCTGATAAAATATTATAATAAGGTCAAAGGTCATATTTGTTGTAATAGCATATAGAAAATTCATCAATATATTCAATAATTAGATTTGTAACTTTAATTTCAGGGTGATTCTGGCGGTCCATTTGTTCTAAGATCCGAAAAAGGATTTTCAACATTGATAGGCATTGTGTCTTGGGGTCGAGGTTGTGCACAAGCGAAATATCCTGGAGTATACACTGAAACTGCTCATTACATGGACTGGATAGTTAGAAATATGAAAACCTTTGGAGGAGGCTCATAATATATAATTTTGTACATTTTTCATAATTTATATCAATAAAATTTCATCTTTTAAAATGATTTACGTATGTACGAATAGTATCTCACACATGAAAAGTTTGTGTCTTAAAAATGTGTTAATATGTAGAGCAAAAACACACACACAGGCAGTAAAGTTCATAGAATCTTAAAAATATTTAGTAATAAGGTAAATTCTGTAAAAAATCTTTATAAGTTATGCCAAACATGTTCATTTAGGTTGAAGCTAAAACATTTTAGTGAATCACATATACAATAAAATAGTTTTTTCCCAAGATAATTCATACTTAAAAGATTTTTATGGGTTCAAAACTTTATCATAGTACCGAAGAAAAGAGTTTCTCATTGCACTTACAAAGGTATGTTGGCTTAAATCAATAACTCATCCTCTAAAATATTGCGCTTATGAAAATATCTCTTGGAAGTACATAAAGGTCTACATGGCGAAATTAAAAATACCAGTCCACATCTTTATAGACATTGTTTTGCGAAATATTTTTCATAATAATAATTGGAATAATAAAATGATATCATTTTCACTCTTCTACCACTAATTCTCTTTGCCATTATTTGAAAAAAACCGTACTTTTCAGTAAAGAATTCATATTTCTAATGACTAACATTTCAATTGGCATGTATGCAATTGTTCATTTAAATACATTTTACTTGCTTAGTTTAAAGGATACACATACCGATTGACATTTTGCACACAATCTCAATCGTGAAGGCTTCTCCTAATGTATGCAAATTCTACTCTTCCAGTAGTACCTGCAAAATCAGATTACATAGGGGATTAGCCACGAGTCTTATCCCTTAACTCACATATCTCCACAAGTTAAATATAGTTTATAAAAATATTTCAGAAGCACACGGAGACCGTGCGAAAGGAAAAATGGATAAGGAGTGAAGAAAACTTGTAAAAACATCACACACATAGTCAAGCATTATAGGCAAATTACAGGAAGGCACCTGATGAAGCAGAGAGTACTCCACAATGATGAGAGCCTAAGAGAGGGGTCCTTGGGCAAAGGATGAAACATGTTCACAATCAGTTCGCACGGGACTGAGTGCCTCCACCATATAGGCATGACACACAGGATGCATGTTTATGATGTTTTACTTGGAAGAATTATCAGCTGTCTGGAAAGTGGATATACGCAGATGACAATAACCGAAAAACTCGGAATTGCCCAGTGTGTCCTCTCTAGGCTGTGGTAAGGATTCCAAGATCAGATAAATGTCAGCAGACATTAGGTCTCCCCCCAAGTAACAACGTCGAATGACAATCTGTATTTGTAATAACCACCAAAAAACAAACGGAGACACAGCAATTAGGATGTCGCTTCAACTATCCTCAGCCATGGGTACGAGCGTTTCAAGGCAAACCATGTACATAATTTATAAAGAGTATAGTCTGTATGCTCACTGGCCTGTCTGATCTATTTCGCTTACGGAAACTCATTGTCACCTGAGGTTAGCCTGAAGAGTAGAGAATATGTAATGTGGGCACCATCCCAGTGGACTTTTGTCTAGTTTTCGGAAGAGTCAATTTCAGTCCGATTCACGTCAGAGGTTCATTTGGTAAACGCCGGGTACCCAGTACCACCAAGACAACATCATTGAACTTTAACTTAATGGTGATGCACGAGTGCTCTTTTGGGGAGACATTATACTGGGTTCCAGAACAGATCTGTACATTCAAATTGGAACCATCATAAGCTAAATTTATCGGATCATCATTCTGGACCATGTTCGTTTGTTTAGGAATGCCGTAGGCTCTGAATTTGCGTTCATGGAGGACAACGCCCATCCTCACCATTCGAACACCATAAAAGACTGTCTTCAATCGGAGGATATCACCCGCGTCAGAAACGGCTAGCATTCTCATCGGATTTGAATTCGATAGAGTATTTGTGGGACATACTTGGTCGACGAATCGCAGCTAATGAACCACCTCTTACTTCAGTACAATAATAATGTTTTGTATTTAGTTTGCGTAACACCATTTCCTTGATTTAAGGGAAACCACAGCAGTTTATTTAGTTTTATAAAATGAGAATTTTCGAGTTATTGAAAACCAGAAAAATTTTCTTGCTATCAGCGTGAATAAAATAAGTGTTACTACTGTCTACATACTAACTGAATGCCAAAAATTTTGTGATTTAAGATTTACATTATTTACAATTTGCACAGATGAATCCATACATCTGCTTGAAATACTATACAAGTATTAAACTATTCGTATTTTTCTATAAAAATCTTTGTACAAGTCTGGCAAAAAATATTTTGAGAAACCTATTAAAACAATAATTTATAACAAAAGACTATAATTTTGAGTGAAAATTAATAAGATAATAGTATCTAATACATTTTATTAAAATTCCATTTATTGAATTAAAAAGTCAGTAGCATATTCTTAAATGAATTCTGATAGAATGATTAACTCAAATTTATAAAAAAATTAATATTTATATTATAAGCTTAAAAAAATCAATCTTTGTCTCAGATAGAGAGATATTACAAGTTTCAAATTCAAATGTTTATTCTTTATTATTTTTGAGGAGCTATATTTTACGTTCAATAACTTAATGCTTCGTTAATTCCAACATATCCTTATATGTAGTTTATTTTTAATTAATAAGCAAGTATTCACAATTTAGAAGATTAAAAATTTCTTTAAAATGAAAACTTTAATTTAAATATGTTCATATCCCTTAAATTATAATCGTTAATTAAGATTGATCAATATTTACAATTTTTATACTTTCTGTAAATTATAAAAGTTGACCTAACAAATTAATATAAACTGAATTCTTGAAAATTTTAAACTAAATAATATATAATATATTAAATTATATTTTCTAATAATTGTAAAAGAAACAGATTTAAATGAGACAAAATTAAGGCCTAAACATTTAATTTCCTTTTGAAAGTAAGTCAATGAGTGGTTTTTCGTAACGATTGATTAACTAATGAGGCAATACAAAAAAGAAGGAAAACAAAAATTTTGATGCTGGCATTTAATTCAATATTAAATTAAGGTTACTTAAAATCAAATCAATTTAGAGCTTATATGAAACAAAATTTAATTCACTGAGGAATTAAAAAAAATTACGCATTGAATTGGTTTTTATATACATACAAGTAACTTATTCTTACAATATTTAACAATTCTTTGAAGAATTAATACATATAAGTAACTCTCTCTCTCTCTCTCTGTGTTTCTTATAAAGAATAATTGTCCCTTATTTTTATACATTCCCAGACATGATTATTCATAATTTCATTTAAATAAAAATCCTATGTTCTGAAAAAGTTGTATTTTCTCGTTCATAAAGTAATTTGAAAGTTAATAAGAGAAAACAATCTCGATATCCGTGTGATCTAGACAGTTATTATTTTTCAGTAGTGGTAGACTAAATAATAAAAAATTATTGGTGGATCACCTTTACTTTCCAAACATAGAAGCCCTATTTGCATAAAGAGTGCTTATGAAAAAGACGCTGAAATGATAGCTAACAGTTGTCCTTTTTATTAATACTCGTTCAGATATTTGTTATCATAAATGTATTAAAACCAATGAGTCAGAAATAAAATCTCTAAATAAATGTAATTGATAGCTAATCTCGCTGTACAAATATGACTGAATAGTTTTACATTAATATTGAGGTAATGATATTATCGTCTTCATACTACTCATGCTAGTTGAGTAAAATGAAGTTTCTTGATATGATGAAATTTTTATTGACCTACATGCACACTTTTAATATAATGTAGTGGAAGAATGTAAAGTAAATAAATGTATAAGTGCATAAATTTTCAAAATTAAATTAAATTTTTTTAAATAATTTAATGCTTGTGTTTCTGTGAGACATTCGTATTCGATGAAAAATTCATATTTTACATACAGGACTTACTATTTTAATAATTAACAAAATTTTAAAATCGAACTTTTTCTAATATTTAAAGTCACAAGTCCATTCTCACTAGGAAGAAATATTTTCCGTTTTATGCATAGGAAAACTCATTTATTTTTTCAATTTGGGGAATTTTCAATAACTTAATTTTCTGAGTGATACCATTATGCTAAATAAATTTTTCACGTGTGGGTTAATTTATCAAAATAATATACTAAATGTATCTGCACACATAAATAAAAATAGTGGATCCAATTTAGATTATGATTTTGGAAATATAACTGTCATATTTTTAATTGTTGACTGAATCATACATGTTTAGAATAAATTTCCTTTAAGAATTTCTTTCTTTAATTTCTTTTTTCTTTAACTTGATTAAATTTTCTTTAATTTTAATAATATTTAGAAACATTTTTCATAAAAAATTCAAATTACATAGCTCTAATTTTCCAAAATCCTACCAAATTTCGAATGCACCAAAATTCGTATTATATAAGATTAAGTAATAGGGAACCAATGTCATTGATGAAAGTAATTCATTATTTTCTGGAGTTTATAAGAAAGATCTCTTGTAATGTTTCTTCCATAACAGTCGAACATTTAATCCTAAATGCATTGTTATGGAACTATAAATCCTATCAACCGTATAAACATGTGAAAAGAATAAAATTAGTAGTTCAACAGAGCACTAAGTCTTTGAATGCGTACTTTTGAAATGGAATGTTTTGAAAAATGACTCCACGTTATGGTACAATTCGGTGAATGAATCACAATATTTGGACGCATGAAGAAAAAGAAACTAATTCTTTTACATAGTTATCAAATAATACTATTTTTTCTTGTCACTAAAATGATTCAAAAAGTTTTCTTTTGTTCACTCGAAGAAATTGAAATCGTAATATGTGTATCATTGGAGCCGCCTCATTGAACAAAGCAAGGAAGTCTGGATAACTGGTTTTCAATGGCCTTCCCTTGGTCAGGGTGAAGGATGACTGAAAGAAAAGTCAGGAATCTATGAACAAATGTTTCGATTAAAGTTAAGTAAGGCAGCCGTCAAGTTTTCCATCAATTTCATTGCTTGCTGACATTATTTTCTATTAATACAACACTATAAAACAATTAAGCAATTTTAGTCTTAACCATAGAAGATTTAAAGATAACATATTCTAGTACTATTACCAGTAAATAAACTAGTACTGGTAAATATTACTCTTTCACAGCAGAAACTAAATAATTTTTCAGATGTTTTTCTGATATTTACATTCAATTTATCAGAATAATAGAATTTTTGATTCTTAAGGTTCATATGAAATAAAAAATATAATAGAGAAAAAGTTTAAATAAATAAAAATAAAATAATACATTCTAACTTGAATCAAAAGCTTTCGAAAAACATTTTGTATTTTATAATGTTCACTTATAAAAACAAAAAGTTTTCTGATAGGCCTTAAGATATCTAAAATAACGTAGAAAGTATATGCTTTGGAAAACTTATTTTGTAACAGATTCATTAGAAAAATTTTGATAAAGTTTCATATAAAATAAAGTAAAGATAATAATATATATTCACATAAAATAAATAAAGAATACATAATATTTCTTAGCCTATTATAAAAATAATTTTTGAAATATCATATGATGCTCCTTTAATTTAGCAGGAATATTGATATTTCAGAAACCAAAAACAAAGTTTGCATTCCTAAAATTTTCACAGCCTCTTTAGCTATTTGAATCTCTTGTTGAGAAAAAGTTTATATTTATTGGAGCCTATTACAGCTTTCATAGCAAACATTTTGGATAAGTAATTCCTATTAAGTTTATGAGATAGAATAAAAGACATTACTCGTAAAGTGTAAAATTAAATAGTTGTTCAAGTTCAGACATTAAATTTTATGAAATAAAACAGATTAAAACGAAATTATTTGCTGGGACAGTTTTTATACTCTCGAATAAAATGTAAAAGTTTAGGTAGATTACTGAATATAAATTTAATGTTTGAATTTTCATATTTTCTAAAATTCACAATAAAATAAGAATAATTTTTATAAATCACCATGTAGAAAACTCTACATAATTTCCAGTTATGAATTTATTTTAGTCTCGGATAAACTAACTCATATACTCTATAGTTAATTTAATCGTTTCGTATTTACAGAGAATATACGTACATTCATGCATATAAATATATTCTACGAGAATTAGTTAAATTATTTAAAAATAATTGTTTTAATTTAACTTACTGATAATATTTATCAAAAGGAGACAAATCGAATCAAAGAATGATTTATGAAGATATCAGATATTACGAATCTGAATTATATACGAATTTTTTATAATAGAATAACATAAAGAATAAAGAAATTCATTCGGAGAAATCGCAAACATAACAATAGAGTTTAAATGCTAATTTCCACATAAATTATGCAGAAACAGTATAGTATGCTGGTAGTAACACAGAAACTTTAACTGTAAAATTCTATATAAATATTCCCTATAAATGAAATTAGGAGGAAGAGCTGAATTAATCAATTTATATTTTTGCGCTTGTTACTTATAAAGCATAACTCTTTTGAATTTAGGAATAAAAAGATTCGGAAAAGACACTTTTTTAAGAATATTAAAAGCGCAAAGATTTGATTCTTTGTAATATCATCTCTTCTGATTGAAAAGTTTATTTTAAAATTTTAATTTTAGGTATTTAATAGGAAAAAAAAAACTTTGCTAATTGAGTATATTTTAAAAATCTCTTCTATCAAGTCAAATAAGGGAAGGAAACACCATGGAGTAACATATTCAGAATTCATGCTTAATTTAAACTAAATCGAGTGTTTTAAAAGTGCTCCACCAGCTCCGTAATGTCTCCAGCTGTATCAAGTTTTAAAATTTTCCGCCTTTATCTTTACCTTCCGCTTGAGTACAACGTGTGAACTAGATTTCTAGATAGAAAGGAAGTGACCTTGAAATCTTTCATGTACTCGCAAAGGCTTTGTTCACTCAACCACGAACAGCGCCTGATAAAGAGAAAGCTTCAAGGAACCGATGGCATCAAAATTATATGATAAAATACTATCAACTGCCAGTGTAAATAAATGTCACAATTTATTTACATGTGTCATTTTCATTGAGATTATCATAAAGGTAAAATATACTTCTTGATAAAAAAAATAAACCAAGATAGCAGCCTTAAATTTGGTTCACTTTGTTCTGAAGACGACTATCGTAGCTTGCAATATGTTTGAAAAATTAGCTAAAACAGAAATAAAGTTCTAATTACTCACTTGAAATACATAAATAAGAATGCAGTTAAAAACTCCTTTTCCATTCCTGAGGGAATTATTTAATTTTACTCTTCAGGATACACATATTCATTTAACTTTCATGTAAAATGAATTGTTCATTCCAGTGATGAAAAATTTAAAATCTGTATCCATGAAAAAACGTCCGTTATACGATTCATATAAAAATGAAATCTTCCTTGTTCTTATTTATATAAGATGTTTTCTTATTAATTCTTTTAGTCTCAGTTTTGCGAAACTTATTCCTTATTCAGTATTTTTATTTACATAGTAAATTTCCGTTTCCTGAAAGAATTAATAAAACAGCCAATTAGTTTTTACTTTGTATTACATTGATTTCTTTGTTCCTCGAAATATTTATGGGCGAAAGAAGAAATAGAGAAAACATTAGGTTATGAAAAATTTTATAAAGTTTAAAAACTATTTATCTTCGTTTTTATTTACGGTAATTACAGTTTTAACAAATTTCGAAAAATTATAAGTAGATTAAATAATATGAAATATTCCTAAGAAAATTAAGGAATTGAATACTTAGTTATTAAATATCTGAGAAACTATGAGTTACATTTTGGATAATATTTAAAGTTTTTAATTTTAAATGAGTATAGTTTTCTCAAAAAATATAACGAATTATTTAATATTACATAAAATTGATTTAAACAATTTATTATAAATAAAACTTGGAAAATCATTCCATAATTTAATCTACATTTTTTTAAATACATATTTCGTCTCAATTATTTGCGGAGTTCGCTGTTAAAATTTCATCACATTCACTTCTTTCTTAATAACATACTCGAAAAATATCAAAATCCTATGAGTTATCAGAACATACTTTTTCGCGGAATCATTTTCTCCGGATTATCCATCGCAAAATTCTATTTAGAACGAGAAAAGCTTCGTTACACGTTCTTAAATTCCTACTTACGGAGGGATTTTGTAGCATTAAGATGATTATAATGTTCACAGTAATCTGTGATAGAATTATATACCAGTGGGAAAGAGACTCGGTATGATTTAACACGCTTCTTAGACACAGATGTTGGACAAATCTTGAGTTATGCAACACAGAAACATTCGATAATTATACTATTCAGTATTAAAATTTTCAAAAACGTCCGGTATTCTAAATCTCTATAAATGTTGGCTTTAAATCTTATTAGTGTTTGAAGTAGGACTTGATAGTTTGCATTTTATCTTATATAGTTAATCAGATGTGGTTTTAAATATCTAATTCTTTTCGGTGGTATTTTGTAACTATTTTCTCATAAAGATTTTTATAATTCCCTGAAAATTAAATTTTTATGTGGCTTAAAACCATACATTTAATAAATCTAAAAAAATATATATAATATAAATATATATATATATATATATATATATATATATATATATATATATATATTTCAAACAGGCATATTTAAAACAAGGATAATTTTAATACTGGGAAAATAAATTTTAGTTACTGAATAAAAGATAATCGGTTCTTTTGTCTTTGAAAATTATGAATGATTTCTACAAATATTTATTAAATAATTTGTTAACATACAGTTGTAAAAAAAATTTTCTGATATTACAGATATATTTTTAAAAACATAATTAATTTAGAATTGATTTCAATGTTTTTTATTGACAGTATAACTTCCAGTAGGAAAACAGTGGATTTTATTTTGATATGAAAACTTAAGCTTTGATTATATGTCATAAATGATCTTTAACAAATAAGAAAAATTTTTCTATAACTAACCAAAATTAAATTACATATATTTTTACAACAATAAATTTTGCTCTGAAAGGCAGCTATTCTGTGTAATTTAAATCATGGGACTAAATTAAAAAGAGAACATATTTTGTGGAGTTATATAACATACTAAAATTAAAAGACGAGAAAAAATTTCGTACATTTTACTCTATAAAATGCTTAAAGTATCAACTGTAATCTAAGATTCTAATTAAAAAAAAAGTTATATCACATTACATTTATGTTTTTTAAATCTGAATTTTTTACTTTTAAAAATAATTGAGTGCAAAACAGAAATTTAATTTAAATAAAATCTGAGAGTCGCAACATTTTGAATAAACTGTAAAGTGAAACATATTATTTGCTGAGAGGAAACAAATTCTAGGCATTCTTCAGAATATGGAGAAATCTGTGCATGTTGATAAATGTATTAATCTAAACACACTTGTATTTTTATAAAACTAATTACTTCCGCAACAAAATCAATAAAATAGGCATTATTAAAACAGTTGGCAACTGATTAATGAGTAAATAATGTAATGTAAATTTAATCGATTAAAAAATGACGTACATTTTGTAAATGAAGGATGAAGCATTTAGAAAGGCATTGATCTATTCAATAATATTCAACATATTTTTAGCTTTTCAGTTCAACAAGGAAATTATTACTGAATATATTTTTGACATTTTTAATTTGAAATACATAATTGTAAGCTACTTACTGAATGATTTTATAACTGTTACCATAAAATGTCTTATTAATATTTTCTGAAATGCTTCAAAGTAAATGGGAAAGTATTCAAATTCTGTGTCTTATAGAAATTACGTTCAATTGAAAAATTTTCTGATGATTCTTCCTTTTCCAAGTATTACTATAAAAGAACGTCTTTTTGTAAATATGATGTTCAAATATACACATATTTACATTTTGATCATAATTTTAAGCTATATGATTAATGTAGAAAAATTTGAAAGAAGAATTACAATCAAAAAATGGGATACTTAATGAAGGTGTTTTAAAGAAAAATATCCTTTAAATTTCTTAAAAAGTACCCTAACAAAAACATATCTAGAACAAGTACATTCAATAGCTCAAATTTCATCAAAATCTTGATTTAGCTGTAAATGTTTTTTAATCAGATTTCTAACTACAAATCCTATCTTCTAGCAAAAAGATTTAAACATAATGAAAAGGGAAAGATAATAGACGCGGAAAAAATGTTAAAAGGTGAAACTGTATATAACAAGTAAAGAGGTCAAGTTAAAAAATAAGCAGTGCAATATGTACATTTTTATATATTGCACTGCTTCAATACGTGTAAAAATGTTTTAGGAAACTGAAAAATAGAAAATAAGTGATTAAAATATTATTGCACTGTTAATTATTAAAGATTAATTCTAAATAATCAAGCAAGGAACAGGATTTGTAAACATAATTATCAGGAGAAAAGGGGCACACGCAAGGTTATATACACTACTGGCCATTAAAATTGCTACAAGAAGGCGACATGCTACAGACGTGAAATTTATACGAAAGGAAGAAGGTGCTGTGATATGCAAATGAACGAACTTTTCAGCGCATTCAGACAAAGCAGGCGCCAGTAGCGACACCTACATTGTGTTTAAATGAGAAATTGTTCAGCAGGTTACTCATACACAAATTGCATTTGAACGTTGTTGCCTGGTGAAACGTTGTTGTGATGCCTCGTGTAAGAAGGAGAAATGTGTACCAGCACGTTTCTGACTTTGATAAAGGTCGAATTGTAGCGTACCGGGATTGCGGTTTATCTTATTGCAGTATTGCTGCTCGCGTCGGTCGAGATCCAATGACTGTTAGCAGAATATGGAATCGAGGAGTTCAGGACGATAATACGGATCGCCATGCGTTATCTCAACTTCCACCTATCACTAGCAGCCTAGAAGACAGGCATATTATCCGCATGGCCGCAATGGATCGTGAAACCACGTCACGAGCCGTGAATCAAGAAACGGGGTCGTTTGGAAGACAACAAGTGTCTGCACGAACAGTTCGACGACGTTTGCAGTAGTATGGGCTCTCAGCTCGGAGACCATGGCTGCGGCTTCCCTTGACGCTGCGTCATAGACAAGAGCGCCTTCAATGGTGTGATCAACGACGAACCTGGGCGCACGAATGGCGAGACGTCATCTTTTCAGATGAATCCAAGTTCTGTGTACAGCATCATGATGGTCGCATCCGTGTTTGGCGGCATCGTGGTGAACGCACACTGGCAGCGTGCATTCGTCATCGTCATACTTGCCCATCAGCTGACGTGATGGTATGGGGTGCCATTGGATACACGTCTCGGTCACCTCTTGTTCGCATTGACGGTGCTTTAAACAGTGCACGTTACATTTCTGGTGTGTTACGACCCGTGGCTCTACCCTTTATTCGTTTCCTGTGAAACCCTACGTTTCAGTAGGATAATGCCCGACTGCATATTGCCGGTATTGTACGGACCTTCCTTGATACGGAACATGTTCGGCTGTTGCCCTGGCCAGCACGTTCTCCAGATCTTTCACCAATAGAAAACGTCTGGTCAATAGTTGCCGAGCGACTGGCTCGTCACCAAACGCCAGTCACTATGGTTGATGAACTGTGGCATCGTGTTGAAGCTGCTTGGGCATCTGTACCTGTACACGCAATCCAATCTCTGTTTGACTCAATGCCCAGGCATATAACTGCTGTTATTACTGCCAGAGGTGGTTGTTCTGGGTACTGATTTCTCAGGATCTATCCAGCCAAATTTTTTGAAAATTTAATCACTTGTTATTTCTAGTATAATATATTTGTCCAATAAATATCGTTTTGTTATCTGCATTTCTTCCTGGTGTGCAATTTTAATGGTCATTAGTGTATATATATATATAGGCTTATATGTTGTTTCAACTACTAATACTATGACATCTCTTCAATTTGTAAATATGCCATGCTTTTCTTTCAAAATTTGAATGCTTTTGTGAAGAGAAAGGAAATGTTAGATTAAAATAATGAATAAAGGCAGATAAAAGCTTTTTATTTAAAAACAATTTGTAGTTGTACATCTCTTCTAAAGATTGAAAAAAATCAAAGCCAATAGTTAACAGTTTTTTAAAATTGCAAATTCATTATGATAAAAAGAGTACCGGGAAAAGATCTAAAACTTTGTCCTCTCCTTTCGAAATAAAAATTTCCAGACATGTATCTACTAAAATGTACTACACAACCAAAAAAATAATTGAGAATAAATGTATGTCAAAAATTAAGATCTGAAATTTACATTATTAAGTAAAATTGATTGAGTCTCAGTTGCAGAAGAGCCGCTAAATAGACCGTTTAAATTTCAGCAAGGATGTCATTATTTGGGATAACCAATGGATAGAATTATTTTTTGTAGAAGAAAAATGTTATTTAGATGGACCTTATAGATAAAAGAACTCTAGTGGGGTGATTTTATAAAAAAGAAACATGCAAGTGTCGATAAAAGAGCTAGTGGCATGATTTAATTAAAATAAAGAGATATTCTAAATTTTCAATTTGGTGAAGACTTATAAGTTGCGGATATTTTTCGTTCAATAATGTGAGATTAAGTGCATCCATCTAGGGTAAAATAAATTCACAAGCATACCAATGTGTCAAAGCAAGTCATCGTTCACAAAATTCTATATTTTTACTGTACAAATATCAGAAATACAATTTATCTATCCATTAGAGTAAAATTACAAAAAACTGGATTCAAGTCGACAATACTGAAACCCCTTGAACTGACCTACTAAGTCTCCAAAACATATCGAGAGTTTCTAGAGCAATGTAGCAAGAAGTATCATACCATGACAAATATTTTACATCAATAGAATTTAATAATAGTTACTACCGAAGGTAAATGGTATGAAACAGGTTTTGAAATTCGTCAAAAACTAGTTTCATCCATAAAAACAAAAATATTTGAGGTAATTCAAAGAAATTTCCGATATATAAGTTTCTAAAGAATTATATATATTTTTTATATGCTTGTATTTCTTTTTATATGCTAGGTTGTTTCAATTCAGACTTAAATATTCATCTGTGTGTTTTTTAATATTTTCTGATAATAAAATATTGACAGTTCAATTTCACGCTGCCCTTCTTTGGTCTTGCGATAATTCAAATGATATCCTTATCCTCACTTGAAGCTTTTTTCCTTTTATCGAAACTTTTTGCTGAACTTGCATATAATGTACAAACGTTTCGATCATTTGAGTAAATACATAAGTTTCTAAAATGCCAATTACACTTGTGTCTAAAATCTGAATGACATCTCGTGTATTTTTCTTCAAATATTACATATCCTAGCTTATAAACAGCAAAATGGAATGCTAAATGATTAATTGTATGAAAAGTAATAAAAATGTGTGTATAATTGAAAGTAATTAAGCATGATAATACCCAAAACTGTTAATAAATGACAAGTCTTGATAATTAAATAATCAAAATTTCTATGAAAATATACTTGCATATAATACTAGTAGTATTGCATATATAGTTGCAAAATATACTTGCATATAATACTTACGAAATAATTTATGATAATCTGTTTATATACTATTTTTTGTGAATTTCTATGTTAAATATTTGATGTTTTTGTTGTCATATTGATGATGTTCAGGTTTGTAACTATCAAATCCAAAATTCAGTGGTGTATGCAAGTATATCTATACACCATATATTTCATGCATATGCTGTATGACCACAGAGGGAAAATTATGCATTTAGTATTATTAGAAACAGTATTGTCTAGAATTTCGTACGCATCGTGTAACTAACAGCATCTTACTTTAAATTTCTTATCAAATTTAATTATCAATAATGGAATATTCATAAATTTATATAACTTTAGTAGATTTGGTTTTACTATATTTGGCTATTTAAGCATTTCAAACAATTATTTAATCAAACATCAATCTATCAAACTTTACAGTATGATTTTTCTTTTTTTCCACAGAATCTAAAGTTCAATTTATGTTATTTTCCTGAACATTGAAAAGTACTTTAAACGTACATAAGAAAGATAAGATATGTAAAAATTACTATTCAATGTGTGTTACACTCCAGAATCTTTTTAATGATCTCGCGCATTATATAGCAATGTATACGAACATAACATAATTTTAAAGATAAAAGGTACAGTGGCCCAAACAATTGAAGATACACCTTACTTTTACTTTATAAATCCTACTTTCAATCGAAATAGCACATTAACTTGAAGTGCAAACGTAATTTTATTCTTAGACATAACAAAGGGCCACTGTACCTGATTTTCTTTATTTTTAATTAACATTAAAAATAAAGAAATCAATGACAAAATTCTAAAAGAAAAATTTTCAGAGGTATTTCAAATAAAAATAAGCAAATTTCTACCTCAAAAAATTGAGGATACACCAATGAAATATTTGTTATATATCACATGCAAAGACAGTGTCAATATTTGGTTGCATGTCCTTTAGCTTTTATAATGTCTTCCAAACGCCTTGGTACAGATTCGACCAATTTTTGGTGGTATCCGGAGATATTTTATCCCATTCTTCTTGTAACACTTGCTTTAAATGGGCTTTGTTCCTAAATTGGTGTTTTTGGACAGCAGTTTCCAGTGTGGCCTACAAGTTTTCTTTGACATTGATGTCAGAGGACTGTGGTGGTGTTTACAATTTCTGTTTACAATGAAAAAGACACCACATTTTGACATTACGTGTTGTATGTTTGGGGTCGTCGTCGTGCTGGAATATAAAATTTCCATCTAAACCCAATTTTTTTTTTTTTTTTTTTTGCAGTTTCGTTAAGATTGTTGCGGAGTATACCTATATAAAGCTTATGATCCGTTATGCCATCTATAAAAACTAAATTTCCTACCTCATTTGAAGCCATACAACCCCAAACCACCATTATGTTTAACTGTAGGACATTTTTTTTTTTGGATCCGAAGCGTTGTTTGGCTTTCTCCAAACGCTCTGATGATCATCGCTTCGAAAAATGTTGAATTTATTTTCATCACTAAATGTAACTTTCTTCAAAAATATATCTATCTTCAATTGATTAGTTTTTGCAAACTGAAAATGCTTTTCTTATTTTGTAAGCCTATAAATGTTTTCTTTCGAGAAACTCGGCTGTTATATCCAGCATGTCTGATCACATTTCTCACAGCACTTACATTTCTGCTCATTATTCGAGAAGTTTCTGCAGCTAGTTTTGACTGCACTTAGTTTAGGATAAATCTTGATATCTTTCAAAATTTTCCTTTCGGTTACATCACTCAGAATACATTTCCTTCCTTTTCCACTTTTATTTTCAATTAATCCATCGCTTTTAAATCTTCCAATGATTTTCTGGAGAAACAAGTGGCTTCTACCGACAATTTCATCTAATTCAAGATAAGATTTTCCTTTCTTAAATAACATTAATATAAATTTTCTTCTAATTTTTTTAAATTTAATTTTTTATTTTCACCTATTTTTTTTACGGTTTCTCAAAAGTTTTTATTTTTTCTTTTTCTATAGAAGATAGCAATTTAAATTCACACCATGAGGTATTTAGATTAATAATATTATTTTATTTGCATTAGAAATTACTGAAAAAAAATTTTTTTATCATAAAGAATAATTTTTAATAATGTTTGATATTTTAAGGTTGAAAATGTTGCTGTTTTTTCTGATTAAGTTATTATTTTATAAAACAGCATAAATTTTGCTGAAATGTCCTGGATAGCAATGTTATATGTGAAGAATTTCTTCCCTACCTCTACTTCTTTTAAGTCTAAATGTACGCCTTGAGTAATCAATGATTGAAAATAAGCTTTGTGATACTCTTAAAATATTGATTTTATTATATAATATTTTTAGTAAATATTTTGGTGCAGGCTAGAAAATTATTTACATGTATGATTTTAAAGCTCCACTTATTAAATAGTAACATTTTTTTGTTTTATGAGACAGCCAGCTGCAATTTTTATGTCACATTGCTACTAAATATTTATATAGGTTCATATCATTAGATAATTTAATCATATTCATTCCCTTGTAGACACCAAATCCTTCTTCTTAAGATTCTTCCATAATGACTTACAGTTTTATTTCTGATTCCTTTCCTCAACTGTCAAAAGGTCCAACATCGAATTGGTATATTTTCCTTATTTTCTAGCTCCATTAGTCTTATATTAGCCTTATAATACCATTTTAACTATATATCACTCGACGTTTTTAAGAAATGGGCCCTCCAATTTTTTTATTACAGTCTATTTATTTTGATATATTTCATATTGTTTTGATGTTTACATACTTGCTATAGCTTAAAGTTTATTTCCTCCCAAAACAGCTATTTTTATTTGTGCAACTAAATACTTCACAAAACTTTTCTTTGAAGGACTACAAAACGATTTTCTGCTATTTTAGTTTTTCCCCAATTATTAGAGACGTTTAATAACAGGCCTAGACTTTTTGAAGATTAAAAATATAAGTAGATTAATTTTTTTTAAATTAGTGAATTTATCAATTAAAATCACATTATACACAATAATGCCCTTTTTGTAAGAAATTTTAGTCATTAGAAATTTAGAATTTTGAATAATTTAAATGATCAATGACTTTAACCAAATCAATTGTTTTATTGATAGATACATTAAAATCAAATAAAATTCCAAATATGTTAATACCAAAATCATGTTCGATTTAGTTTCGTACTCACAAAATAAATAATACTAATTTTTTTGTAATGTAAAATACGAGAAGTAACAGATACCTGTCATATAACATATTCATGTATGGCAATTTTTAAAATGTGCTTAATGTTTCATGCTAGTGTAATTTCCTCCTCAAGCAGTAGAATTAATTTAAAACATTACATAAAATTTTGAAATGACCAGGTCCATTTTCAAATGTAGAAGTGATCTAGAAAAATGGAATTTTTCCAGGACACTGGTTCTCAATTTAATAAGAAATCAATCTATTAAGCGAAATCCATTAGATACTGATTGAGTGAACTTATGGACAAACTTGAACACCGTACACTTTATTTTTAGCAATTGTTTCATTTGCTCTCTAATCACAGTATCATTTAACCATATTTCAAATAATTGATCGAGGAATCGTTTCCCCAAACTAGCACATTTAAAAGTTTTTCATAATTTCATTATGAAAAATGTTGTAAAATTTTTAAGTATTTCTAATTTGCATAATTTAAAATGTAAAAAAACTTTCACTGATTTGTTTATCGTTCTGTTCTTTGTTCTTCAATCCACACAAAATCTAATTCTTTCCGGGTATATAATTAAAAAAGCTTCTTGCCATTACAAATCTTAATACCAGAAGTGAAAGTCCAACATACATATTGTCAAACTGAAGATCCACTGAGAACCGTTTATTATTCAACTACAATCTCGGTGAAATGTATGCAAGAACGAATCTCATTCATAAGGTTACCTTGTATTTATGTTTCTGTGATTTCAAAGTGTATATTTATTATGTGTGAGTGTCGATAGTCACCTGCACAATATTATTATAAAAATCATATTACTTAAAAATCTTGATATTTTTTATTAATATTATTAATTTACTACTCTAACTAGAATATATTACATAAAATTTATTTAAACATATGGTTTTTAATAATTTAAAATTAAATTTAATATTTTTATACTAAAATTTATAATATGTACTGAATTATGACATATTTTTAAATACAATTGCATATCAGATTCATTTTATTATTATATTTACTAAATCAATAAATTTGAAATATTGAAACTGATAAATAAATATAACCTTTTTTAAATTTGTCAGAGTTTATAACTTTAACATACATTGAAAAACATTTTTTTTTTAAATGTTACAATATTTTCTTTCTTCTGTATTGGCTTCAAATTTCTAAGTGCATGTGTATAGTTTTCTATAATTTATTAAAAATTAAATAAACTTTTAATATAAATTTACCTTGGAAGTCAGCAAGTAAAGCACAAAAATCAAATATCCTAAAATTTTCCAACGCTAAAGAACGCAAATAATTTACAGTATGCAAATGTTTTTGTTATAATAGATATTTCAAAATAAAATTGAATTTCTATCTAATCAGAATATAAAAAATAATTACGTAATTTTACAATCAAAAATTTTTGAATGAAATTTTTTTTCTCACGGTAATTTAAAAAAAAATATACGCTTGACTGAAAATCGATAAAAATACTATGAATTAATTTAAATGTGTGCAAATTATAATATTATTTCATGTATGTTTCCATTAACCAAATTCTTTTATTCATTTGGCCGTAGAAAAATTATCAAATCAAATCTATCTACCCTCAACCTTCACCGATATATCTTAGCTTAACAAATGACCAAGATAGAGTTACACAGTTTTTTTACATTGATTTCCAAACTTTAATGATTTGGTTCAAAATTATTTGTTTAGTTATGGACAGAGAATGGTAATGACCGATATCGATGCTCTGGACCGCACCAAACAAATCACTATGAAAGACTAAAAAAGCATGCGCGGCTTTCTAATGAGATCTTTCCCTACAGGAAACTACTTAAGGAAGTGGGTTAGCTTTCCCTTTCGTACCCAGGAATGAGAGACAGAGGCCATTTCATTCGGGTCGCTACTCCAACCCACATATAAAGCTCTCCAGCACTTTTAAATATTCATTTTTTCTTAGAAAGGAGGAAACAGATCAGTGTAATGGAAACTTTGGGGACTTTCTCTTCTCTTCTCCTTATCTTGGGATTTCTTTCTTTTGCTGATGGTAAGCGAACATACAGGAAAGTTTGGATAATATTTTGGCTTCATTTTCAATAAACAAATGAGCTGTTTTCTACTCTTTTTTATCATAAATATATTTCTACTTTTTAAACTATATATATATTAGTTATGTGAATTTTCCCATATTGCTGAAACATTTTCAGATATTTAATGTAATCTATAATAACATAATTATTTTGAATCTTGATGATTTCTCTACGATATCATGGCTGTGAATTCTGAATAAATACTAAAATTTATTTTATTTAGTATACAAGCTAATATATTTTTCTTTCATTAAAATAACTATATATTATAAGTATGTATTTAATACGAATTTCTTTATAATTATAATCAAAGTTTAGAGAAATATTTACATTAATATATAATTTATTCATTTTAATATTTATAAAATACGCCTTCTATTCATACGAATTTATTTAGATAAATATAAATATCAAGTTGTTTTTAGTAATAAATAACATTTTTATGATTACAGGAAAACATAGTGTTAATTATTACAATATAATTCAATTTATTATTGCTTTTATTTGTTTCAATTAGGATACTTTAAAGCACCTGAAATGAAAAATCTGGACACACCATTTGATCACTTACTTAGAAAAGGGCCTTCACTTATAAGCTCTGAAAAAAAATGGGAAGATGAAATTCCATTTAGGAAAGATTTTTATTCTTGGAAAACACCAGAAACATATTCTTTTTATCACAGACCAGAGCATCATCAACGATACTATGATATTCCTAATTATGAATATCCAATGGGTAAATCATACGCATCAGCTGAAATCACGGCACACATGCCAACGTTATCAAACACCATGATACGTAATGCTAGACTTACAAATCTATTTAATTATGGTGTTAGGCTGCCGGATATTATCCCTCATGAAATTATGATTCCAGAGAAAGTAACTTATGGAGATGATTCTTTGAAAGATTTTCCTCGATCTATGGAGTTAGACGAAAGGTTACCTGAAACTAATGAATCTTTTGAAAACAGGGACAAAGCAGAGCAAAGAGTTGTTGGTGGAAGAGACGTACATGAAGGAGAAATTCCATGGCAGGTAAAATATTTAACTATTTTCCATATTCTATCTGGTGTAAAAGTTTCATATCTTTTAAGTTTTGTGCAATAGTAAGTATAACTTTAATTCTACATAAACATAGTCACTTTCTGGAATACTACTTCATATGTGGTGAGTATTAATTCAAAATTTTTTTTTTAACTAAACTAGCTTAGGACACATGTTTTCTCTTTTAGATATCATTGCAAAGGAAATCTATGAAAAGTGGGCGTATTTTTCATATTTGTGGAGGCTCTATTATTAATAGGGAATGGGTTGTGACAGCAGCACACTGCGTTGCCTTGTAAGTTATTTTAATGTGTGTTCTCTCAATTTCTTTCTTCTTGAATTCTATTTTAAAGATATTTTACTTTTAGTATTTCATAGTTTATAGAACTCAATTTTATACACTAAAAGGTGTATATTG
>JAPDSC010114884.1:918251-933077 GCA_026290005.1 Latrodectus geometricus
ATATATATATATATATATATATATATATATATATATATATATATATATATATATATATATATATATGTATGTATGTATGTATGTATGTATGTATGTATGTATGTATGTGTGTGTGTGTGTGAGTGATATAATCATTGTTAATCATTTTGTTATTAAACAAATTGTGTTAATATCCTTTTCCAATTATAAAGTAATATAGAATATAGTTTATGAATACAGGAGGAATTCTAATTTTTAATACAATCAATGAAATTTGCATCAATAAATTTAATATGAATCTTTAATCCCATTTTTTAATTTTAAATACATAATCGTAAAAATAACTCATAAAATTAAGAAATAATCCTACGAGTTTATATACTCAAAAAATATACTTTGACAATTTTTATGGAAAGATTATGATTAAGCCTTATCGAGTGGTTTATAATGGGGATTCCACAAATACTGAGATTCATAAAATACTTTATTTACAAATATTGAAAAATAATTACTAAAATACGTTTAAATATTAGGTGCTAATTTGATAATTTTATTTATTAAATGTAAAATTTTAAGAAATAATTATTGTAGTATCAAACTATAAAAATAACAGTACAATTTCTATCATACATTTGAAAGTCAATTAATTTTTTAACTATTAAGATTTCTTCCAAAATATAATTTCTTTCCCTAGCACATAATATTTAGAAAATTGATTAAAATTTGCTAAGTTTAATCAGTTGTAAATTCTAATTAAATCTACAAAGAAATTAATAAATTTTTTAACGCTTTGGAAAACTTTATAAAAATTAATTTTTTTAATAAATAATATAACTGTATAATGTTTATTTTTTCTATAAGTGTTACTTTTATTACAAATTAATCATAATTAAAGCATGAATTAAAATAGCAAATCTTGAATTTTAAATATATCACATTCATACTTTGCTTTACTCATACATATCGTAACATGTTATTTCTTAATTATAATTATAAATAATGGATTATAAGGCTGATATGTTAGTTAAGTAATAGTTACATAAATCACGAATCGATTAAATCCAAGAAAATAATGTAATGTTTTTGTATATATTATTATTAAAAATAGTAGTTTTCAAAATGTTTAAGAATATTTTTAAGTCATGATTATAATTAGAAAATAATGGTTTATAATTTAACTTCGTCAAATGCAATATTTGAATAAAAAAGTTACTACAATGAAATAAAGAATATTTTTAAAGTATAATTTTTTGTAGTATAATAAGCAATTTGGTAAGTACCAAATTAAATAATTATTTTTCTACCAATTTGCTAAATTGAAAACAATAAGTGAAGATCTTGTTGGGTGTTTTATGATGTATAATTTTATCTTGATGTATGCAACTGGTCAAAACTTTGAACTTAAAAATTTTATTCTTGTCAATATTTTAACGTTAGAAGTGTAATATAAAATTTTCATTTACTTACGAAAATTTCATAGTTTCAAACGTGAATTTTATAAGTTATATTAGATAATCATAGAGAACTTATAAATTGATTATCATCTATTGATATGAAATAAATCTTGTGTATCTAGTGTTTCCAAAAAAATCTAATAAGAAGATTAAAAATTCTACGAAAAATATATTTTAGATTGAGTTTTGCCTAACTGGAAAACCAACTTTAATTATTATTCTAATTACAATTATTTTGTAACTTCTAATTACATTTTTTATTAAATTTCTTTTTATGTGTTTCACCATAATGAAATGTACTTGTCATAACAAAAAAGAAGATATCCTTCTTTTATTGTATCCTGAAATTATATTAAAATACTTCCACTGTTTTCTTTTTTCAGTATATATTGTTCAGTAACCACAGACACTAAGACTTACAAATTAGTTTCAAATGACTTCCAAATCAGTATTCTTTGGCTCTTAATCTGATTGATCTGATCTTAAATCTGATTAATTACCTCAAAGATGAGAAATCAAGTTTATTTATTTCTAATACTTATTTACTATTTCTGTATCAATAATTTTTTCATAAAATCAATATAATAAAATTCAATAGGTAAATAATACAAATTTTTATTTAAAAATTTGTTTATAGAAAAAGAGAAGAAAGTTATTGTTATTGTATGACTAAAAAATTAAAACATGTAGTAGTTTAAGAAAAGTTTCGGATTTTCATTCTCAGAAAAACGTTTGCGGTGTTGTTTTTTCAATTTAAATTCCCAAATAGATCATTGAATGAAAAGTAAAAACTAAAACACTAAGCAAACATGATTTTCTTTTCAGCGTAAATCTTTTCTTCAAGATTTAACTTAAAAATAACAAATTAAAAATAATTTTTAATTCTTTTTTTATAAATACCCAATCAAACTCTGGTAAATTATTAAAGAAATTTTCGCAAACCATATAATTACTTTTATATTAAACATGTAATTAATAAAAATAGAAATTTAAAAGTTAAATATTTTAATCATACATATTTTCAATATCAAATTAAAAGTTATGTATGACATTAATGATGAAAAAAAATTAAAGAGAAATAAAACAAATTTTTTAATTGACCAGGGAATTTATTCAAAACTTCGCCTTTTAGTCAGGTTTTGATAAAAATTTGTGTTTTTAAGAAGTTTATTTCTTCGGAATAAGTTAAATTTGTATTCTCTTTTTATAAACTGCTTATATATTTCTTAAACTTTTATCTGGATTTTAGAAATGAAAATGTGATAATAATTTTTGTATTAAATAACTTTATATTTCATGTGTTCTATTGAAATTTTTGAAGTATATGATATTTATCAAATTTCAAATTTGATAACACAACACTAGAAGTTGTAGGTAGAAACTTATTCTGGTTATAATTTTAAAAAAATGGTAGCTTTGCATATTTAATTATCATTTTAATGAACTGTTTGCATGTGTAACTTATAAACAGAAAAAAAATTACTACCTGCTATTTTCGTAATACATATTAATGAGAAAATGTTTTGCTTTTAGATAAAATATGTAGAATAATTAAAATATTGAATCATTTTATTAAATATATAGGCTAGATATTATAGTAAAATTCCAAATAATATCACAAAAGTATTATATCAAATTTCATCAATAGACCATAAAAATCTTAAGTTATTTATAGAAATATTTACTCTGTTTCCGTTTAAAAAACAACGTATTTTATGTGTGTGTGAATTCTGAAGAAGGATCACACGTATTTTAAATCCAATAATTGGAAGCAGAAAGAAAACTATAATCGTATATTTAGGTTACAATTATTTCCTTATAAAATAAAAATAGTAACGTTTTATCGTCTAATGCGAAGATGATTAAATCGAGAACTATAAAAATAGAATCTTCATTTCAACAGATTCAATTTAATTAGATGATTACTGAAGAATTAAACTTCATCCCTAAACCATTGATGCATCCATGCGTAAGACTACCGCTTTTAAACTTGATTGCAAAGATATAGAAACAAGTTTTACTACCTTTAACCTTTTAAAAAATTGGATGAATATCTATAATTATAAATTGGTACTTTGAAAAATTTAAAACTTTAGCATTTAAGTTGTAATGTAAAATTGAAGATTCTTAGAAAAATATATCCAAATTTAGATATAAGTTTGATTTTTAAAAATTTAATATTACCTAATTTTAGGTATAATATGTTATTAGTTGAATAATTTGTAATTATAAAGTACTTTAGGTAACAAATGAAAATTATAAATAATAATAATTATCATATTAGAAAAACTGTAAAAAAAATTAACTAAAATATTATAATTTGCTTACGTATTTCAAAGTTTCTTCGTGAAGGAAGGAAAATTTCTACATATTTAATTGAAGTATCTAAGAAAGTGTGTATACTTTATTAATGTTATTAAAAGAAATTCTAGGTATGACTGGTTAGAGTTTCAGAAATTAGGTAAATTATTAAAATAAAATATTTTTAATACAAATATTTTAAGACCAATTTTTTAATGTATAAAAATAAACTCAAGTAATTTTCTTAAATATTTTAATCGACATAAAAGTATTCATGGGTGCTTTACATCTATCTAAGTATTATGGTGTCCAGAATATAATTTTTTTATAAAGTTTTCAAATAAGAAACTAGATGATACTACACTTTGCAGACCTTCTTTTAATGTATATGGCCTTAATTACTTTATTATAATAGACAAAGTAGAGGAAAATAATATAAAATTTTACAATCATTATCGAAAATATTCTCTCTCTTCCACGGAAAAAGATTACTCCTTTACAATCTAGATTTGGAAATGGGTACATTTAAAATCTCAGTTTAAAAGAACATTAACAGAACATTACGATTTTACAAAAATGTCTCTTTCTTGCTTCGAAATTTCCTTCTTGTGCCTTATTTCCTTTTCAATAATCTTTCATGTTTTTTCCGTTACTTAAGGCGGTTAGAATAAGCAGTACTTTTGAGTGATCAGATAATTGGCATGGTAAAATATTGTTTCTAGTCAATTATCTCATAAAATGGGAGTGAACGCTTAAATATTTTAACAAAGTTTGTTACCTCTCACAGTTTGATAATTTAAAGAAATTATATGAGCAAATGTCTATTTCCTTAAAAAGTTGAGAAGTACTTTAAATGATTACAATTTAGGAAATATTTAAGCAAGGATAAAGAGTTTACGTTAAAAATAATTTTTAAATATTTTTAATACTGTACGAAAAGTTAAGAAATATTCAAGGTCTTCAATCGGTAAAAAGTCAGAAAAATTATCAGTATATCGTAACATTTTTAAAAATTTGTATTCTGTTTTTATTTTATAGCAGATTTCTGAAGCGAATGTGGAAAACTTTCTTAAATTAAACCAAACTTGTATAGCAATTTTTTTATAATGTATAGATGCTTCATTAAATATATTAATTTAATGTAGATGATTTTTAAAGAGCCATTATTAATTAATATATGACAAAAAACATGCATATTTTATTTAAAAAATATTTATTATACCTGATAAATAATAATTTTAAGAAAAAAAGTAATTTTAAAACCTTTAAATTAATTAAAATATTCTCGCAAATTTAAACGAATACCAGTAATTTGGAAGATACTAATTAAACATTTTTTAAAATTGTTTTATTAAAGACTATTGAACCTTGAGTAAAAAATTGTAATGCTGCTGCACTAAAAAATAGTGACATACAAACTAACTTGACCGCAAAGGATGAAATTCATTAGTTTCTTCTTCCGGCCTTAGAGAAAATTCTCATTATAATAAAAATATTTACGAAACCTACTTTACGGTAATTAAATATTTAAATTTTTATATTAATCGATTTCTAAGAATTGAAAATATTTTATTTTAAATTTACAGAAAATAATGTGCTTTAAAAACCAAATAATTAATTTTTTTTTACAAATCAAAATTTTAATGCATAAAATGCTTAAAAGTTTTAATGCGAATTTAATAAAAAATTAAAAGTGCATGTGAAGACACTACATTCATTATTTCCTAAATGTTCAAAGTGTTTTAAATTTGTCGTAGTTAATTATTTATAATTTATTATATAAATGATTAACTATATTTATAATTATTTATTATTATATTTATGATTATTTATAAATTATTATGTTAATGCACATTAAAAATGATTTTGCAATGTTTTTACCTTTTAAATTACATGTAATATGATTTTATAAAATCCTCAATAAATTAATTTCACATGTCAAGTTTATAATAAGGCATACAATAGACTTCCTTTTGCAAACTGTCTACATTCTGGATATTACAATCTTAATTTTTGTTAAAAGTTACCATGGAATAAACTTTTTAATTTACAATGATTTGAATACCTTTTTATTCAAATATTAGAAAGAATTGGTTCCCTCACAACTCTCGGGAATACTATTGATTAATTAATGGAAATTTAACTGAGCATTTGATGTTTTAAAGGCTTAAAGATTCACTTAAGTGAAATTAATTTAATGATTAGTTTTAACAAAAGTTTAATGTGACATTGCATCTCATTAATAATTATAAAATTTCAAAATTCAGCATTACTTAAGTAAGTTTAAGTTTGAAAAGTAGAATTTAATCAACTAAAATGCTCTAATTAATTATATTATATATTTATGGTTTTCTTTGATTATTTTAAGGAGAAATTTATTACCAAGTTATTATCTTTCATCATACATTTATGACTATCTGTTGTGCATGAAACGCAGAAACTTTTTGCCTTCCAATAATAGGATTTCAACAGTTCCTATTTATTTGAAGGCAAAGTAAAAAATGTACAACGAAACGAATATAAAAAATGTAATTATTTTACTTTAATATTGAATCATTTTGTGTATATCCTGTAGACAATTGCTGTCCAACTACAGGATAGTTGCAGCCACAACAAATCTAAAGGATGAAAATAGAATAAAATCTTTGCATTCTGGAGACTATCAGATTCACAAGGTAAGAAAGAAGAATGCATATTTTAATTTAAAATGTAGATGAAATAATAAATGGTATTTAAAACGGATTTAATACATATTTTAAATGAATTTTATCCCTCAATTTCTTTGTTGACTTCAAAATTGAGTAAATCCATGTTTTAAGTAAAATCAATGAAATAAAAAAAAAATTCTCTTTATAAATATTTGCTTTTACTTAACAGCTCAATTTTATATTTTTATTTTTCTTAATTTCCCAAAACTTAAGAAATTCTTTTAAAAATTTCCTGTTTAGTTTTAGAAGTTAATATTAAGTTTAAAGAATTATTCAAAATATGTGGTAATTCATTTTGTATATTTGAATTTTCCTATTATATGAAAGCAAAAGTTATGCTAGATAATACACCTTCCGTTACGTTTTCAACCTATTTCCCTTAATAACATGGTAACAAATAAGTCATTTTATGTCACTTTCTCACGCAAAATAAAATAAAATGTTGTCAAGTAAATACGAAGTTATCAGACCGTTGTATTATTTCTCTTTTATTTAACGATAAAAGATTTTTTACTTTTTTGAAGATTCAGAGAAGTATGATCTTTATAACATAGATAGCATAAAATTCAATCTAGGTTGAAATTTCTATTTATATATGTGTTTAATCATATTAGACAAATTTATTTCTTAATACTGTCTCATTAAAGTAAATCTACAAAAGTTTTTTCTTAAAATTCCTCACTTAGGAATATTTTTACCAAGATGATTTTTATCAACAAAAAATAAAAAAAATGTATAAATTATGGTATTTTGAATAGTGAAAATGTTACCCCTAAAAAAAAAAACTCAATTATCTTACTTTTTAAGTAACACAAATTATTATAAATTTTATTATGTAAGTAGGATCACACATCTATCTATATTGATCTATGTAAAACGTGAAAATATTGCTGTATTTTACCGATGTCAAGTTAGAAAGTATCTACAAAAGCTTCCAGTTGAAAGTAAAGTAGCTGCACTCTATAAAAAAAATGTCCTTTAGATAATTAATGCTACATCACAAGTACAATAGTGTTTACAAATAATAGTAAAATAAATGAATATGAATTAAATTTTTGCATATATTTTTATATGCAAAAATATACATAATATTGAATATATTCATAACATTGAATGCATAACTTGAAAGGAAATAATAAATTTAAAAGTAAGTTCTCTCTTTAAAATGGAATTCCATATTTAACTATATATTTCTTACCAACGTGCATTTTTTTCTCAAATTGAATAACTTCATATTTATTAAATTTTTGACTATATTCTTACTTAATAATCAGTATAATATATTTAGAAATATTTTATTTTAGCTTTATAACTTGCTAATTTTTTAAATTAAATTTTGCTTAAAAAATAAGGATATTTTTTTAAGTTTAATTTTAGCTATCGAGAATTTCAATCGTTATTTTAAGAAATTATAATTTTTTTGTATTTTTGTAAGCTTGTTTTATGTAGTATTTTTACAAAGTTTTATTTTGTTAAAATACTACATAAATCAATTGTTGTATTTTGTTCTCCTTCGTGTTCAACCAACCTCACCACCTTGCTTGATTCTGTTCAATGACTGTCTATCGGTTAACTCTTACTGTTCTGAGGTTCTTGTCTACCACAACAAACCTTTTGGTTTGGGTCTTTAACTCGTCGTTTTTCCTCCCAAATTAAAAAAGTGACTTTTTTGGGTGAAAAACGTGTACCCGTATCTGAATATGTATCCCAGCCACCTAACTCTATACGCTTTTGCTACCTATAAAATGACGAGTTTTTGTTTTTATATAATAGTTTGGGGAAAAAGTTATCCATTATTTTTTCGGTAGACGTCTGTAGTGATCGCTATCTCGTGATGTAGCTATCAAACAATTTCAAATTTATGTTCATTGGAAAGGTGACATTTGACACTAAAATATTCTCTTGCGGTTTTTTGTTTGATTAATTCAGTTATGAGTACAAGGTTTTAAAAATAGAAGACAACAAACAGAAAATTCGATACATTTTAGTTTTTCTCTTATAATGGCGAAAATGCTAACCAGATGGCTAAAATTGTGAAAGGTGTTTATCGTCCTATATATGACTGTAACAATAAGTTACGCACAATTTTGGTTTCGTCGATTCCGTTTGGGTATTTGAATGCTAAAGATGCACCTCGCATGGATACAACATCGTCGAGAATGTCTATAAAATATCAAAAATTATCAAACTTGACAGCATGTCAGCAGTTGTAGCTTCACACAAGACCTAAAAATCTACATGAAAACTGTTTTAAACCTTTTTACAAAGCGAATCCAAAAGAAGTTACAAAAAGTTCACTTAAAATTAATGGATTTCTTTTTCCCCAACCAAATATTTCGTGATTAATATGACTCACCAAATGTTATTTTGTATAATTAAATACAAAAATCTTCAAAAAATTTTTTCAAAAATCAATAAGTGATTTCAAAATCAAAATTCATACATTTCGTGGACGTCTACTAGATGTACCTGGTTGTATGGGCACATGCATTTATTTAAGTATTGTAATTCATTAGTTTATTTTTGTAAGTTTAGTAACGAGTCTGTTAAAAATTAGCTATTGCTGTGTTCAAAATTAAGTTTTCACACTCCCTTATAAGACAACAGTTTATTAGTGTCTTATAAAGACTTTTTTTATTTATTTCATGTGGACTTATTTTTATTAATGTGATTTGGATTTTAGTTGTTTTTTAAAGGCATGGAAATATCTATTTTTTCATGAATAGAACATTTTGTTAAAATTTTCTTTATTCATCAATAAAATCTGTATAATTTTCTTATTTTTAGGTTGTGGATGTTCATATTCATGATGAGTATGACATGTTTCGGTTTCGAAACGACATTGCTTTAATTAGAGTAGAGCCTCCATTTGAATTTAGTGATAAGGTTCAGAGTATTTCTTTACCTTCGCCTGGACTCAGAGCTAGTGGATATGCTTATGCCTCCGGATGGGGCCTCATGAAAGAAGGTAAAGTAGCATAAATTAATATTTACTTTAATATTTTACACAGGTGTAACTTCAACCTTTAAAAATTATCATAAAATGTTTTAAAAAAAAGTTAAATTGTTACAGTAAACTTGAATTTACGCAAAGAAGTTCAAACTGAAAAATAAATAAGAATATTTACGTTGTTAATGGGAAAAATTAGGTTATTTAAAGAGTATCCTCTACAATACTTTATATTTATAATTACAGTTAAAGTAAATTTAAGTAATCATGTGAAAATTTTCTTTTTATTTTTATATATAGCCAATGAGACACAAGTAATTCAAATTAAAGTGACATAACTAAGCTAAAAAAATATTTATTTGTCAGGTTATTATTGTAAAAAATATTAGAAATAGGTATTTATGGTTATATCATCTACTCAACTGAATAGTTTAAACTATTTGAAACTACAATCTCAAAGTAAAATACTGCAACATGTGTTATACCATGACGGTTTTCTTCTCTGTTTGAGAAAAACACAATCATTGTTTTAGGTATGATATCTAAAATGAAGTTTTTTTTTTATTTTTATTTTTATTTATTTTGATAGAAACTTAGTTACTTTGTTACTTTTCGCCATTGAATAATTTTTTCATTTAACACATTAATAAATATTTCTATATAAACACATTAATAAATATAAATCTTTCTTACAAATTTTTATTCTCTCAAACTGATTCTTAAATAGTGATTACTAGATCATTCATATATAATTTCCCCTTCTTTTTTCATAAATTAAAACATGTTAAAAGTATATTTGAAATTATTTTATTTTAAAGAAATACATATATAAATTTAATGAATACTTTTTTATCATTTAATGGAAGATTATTATTCTGTATGTTTAGAAACAATTTTTAAAAGCATATGTTATGATTCTTATTAATTCTAGTGAGATGTTCATGTAGTTTTGGAGGAGCTTGAAAAGAATTTCCAGCATAATTTGCCATGACATTAGAGAAAAAACATGTCATGAATGACTATCATTATGATATGTCAATTATATGAAATAAAATAGAATTAAGTTTCATGATGTTTTTATTTTTGCAATTTTTTCAGTGTATTGTCAATGTTACTATTTATTCAAGAAAAAAAACATGGAAAATTTTGCCATTAACTGGTATTTAATGATTTTTTTTGTGTATTTTCAGGAGTACGTGTTACGCCCAGTAGATTACAAGCAGTTGAACTACCCATCGTCAGTGATTCTGAATGCCGACAAGCTTATGGAGATAATTTAGCAGAAACCATGATTTGTGCCGGATTCAAAGAAGGAGGAAAAAGTGTCTGTCAGGTTAGGCTTTATTTTAGTTTATATTTTAAACATCTGTTATTTGAGTTTTACTTTACTATTTAAAAAAGTGATATGCATTCAATACAAAAAAGAACACAAAAGTTCGTAAATGCAGTACAAAAGAGTGCACTAAGTACATATTATAAAATAAAACATTCGTTTCATTATTACATAAAAAAAAAGATTAAGAGTATAATTAATAATTACTTCCTCTCATCCTAAATTGCTCTTCACTATTTTTATTATTTATGCTTCCTATACAGACATAATTATGTGTTTCAACATATAAACAATGTAGCTTCACTATATTTATCGTGAAGGAAATAGACTTTAAAATATTGCTATGATTTGTTTTTTGAATAGAATCTAGTAATCTCCCCCTTATTCCATAAAATCTAATATGAAATTAAAAACTTGATGGTTCTTATCTTTTTTTTTTTTTTTTTACTTTTCAAAAGTTTTGGATTAACTTTTTAGAAATTAATTCAAACTCAGTGATTAACTTTTTAGAACATTGGCATTTGGAATAATTGCTTGATAACTTGAGAAACATAGCAATTGAATGTGATAGAAAAAATAATATATGTTCATCCAAATTTTTTGGTAGCAATATAAAATGCACGTCATTGTTATTCCGTTTGAATCCACAGTCTGCATTTGAAAATGATAATGAATTATATTAAACTCACATTTTTAACGAGACATGCAGCTATTTGCTACACACATGAGCCTATCTTTATAAAAGTGTTTTATAAGAGACTTCAATTTCTTTTGAATTGTTATTTGTTAAAATAGTGCATATTTACTTCGTGTTGTAAATATGTTAAACTGTGTTCTCGAGTATTATTTATTAACATAATTGCTGTTTGGAAATAGTTTTCAATAAATAATGTTGTATAATCATTTCTTATTAGTAAGCAACCAAAACAAAATAATCTATAATAATTTATTTTTACTTTTGTTTCTTACTAATGAATAAGCTATGCTCTTTTGAAAACACAATTTACTTGCTACATTATTTTAATATTGTAGTAAGAAAATAAAATCAGTATATAAAACAAAATAAAAAATAATATATTAAAAATGTGAGTTATTCTGTATTCTCTAAATAATTTCGATTTCATTTTTAAAATATTTTCAAATCTACCCTATTTTTTTCACTCCCATACGTTTTCAGTATCATAACGTGAGTATATAAATATCTAGAAACAAAATTCTCTGAATAAATAAAATAGTTAATAATCTTTCTACTATTAAACTTTTATTTTAAAATCTTCATCATATATCTGATTGTTTTTTTGACCACTGATATTATTATGTTACTGAAGGAAACATAAATATAAATGCTTATATGCACAAACCTTTTCCAGGGTGATTCTGGAGGTCCTTTGTTCCAAAAGCATGGTGGTCAAGTTGTCCTCATCGGCGTGGTTTCTTGGGGTGTTGGTTGTGCTCGACCTGGCAAGCCTGGAGTATACACAGAAGTTTCTCATTATGTTGGTTGGATTCAAGACATTACTGGTGGAGGAAGCAGAAAGAATGTAGTTTGAAAGAAAATTTCACATTTTAGAATTCCTAAAATTCCTTCCGAGGTAGCCATACGCACAAATGGATGAGGCAAGGAATACTTATGTCATCTTTAATTTATGCAACATCAATGATATGATTTTCACTTTCTACAGCATCAATGTGTCGCAAAAATCAAAATAATTTATTTCATCACAAAAGACTACATTGTTCTCTATAGAAAGTGTTATTGTCATTAAAATCATTTATACAGATTGCATGAATCTTTCATAGAAACTTAAATACAAAGTTTGATTTTATAAAAAAACTTCCATATTCTTAAAATTTACAATATAAGCAAAATAATTTTGTATACTGAGTTATAAATATGAATGAAAATATGGTACACATGAAAGTATGCTTTATAATTTGTTTTTAAAAGATGAAAGGTGTGGGGAAACTCTTAATATATAAATATAAATTATGGAAAAGGAGAGAATTATTTTTAAAAGTTAAAAAATATTTTTAAATTGAAAAACTAAGAACGTTATCAGGTTTTTTCCTTAAAATATATCTACTTTTGTAATTATGAAAGCTTAGAAAACTCTACAATATATTACGAATTATTGAAACAGGAGGTATATATGTTTGTAAGAACCTAAGACAAATTTCCCCGAGCTCTTAGTGCTAAAATAGGATTACATTTTCTTTTGACAAATCATTAGAAAAAAACAATTAATGATGTATACTGTGGTATTAATCAATTGATGTTATAAATCAGAATTTTTCAGACTGATCCAAAATCTTCAGTTTTACATTATGAATGAGAATTTATCGAACTTCAATGTAATATCTATTGCATTTAGAAACGTTGTTTAGTATACATAGAAACAATTATTAATTCCTCATTTCTTTTATGTTTTAAACATTTTTTTAAACTAAACAGTGTTCAATGGTTTTACTGTAATTGCAACTCTAACACTTAATGATTGGTACATTTAATAAATTTATTTTTGTCAAGTATTTGTGTCAAAGAACCATTAATGTACAAAGAGTGTTTTGAATTGTATTGACGAATTAATTTATTTGTGTATCACTTGCCTTTTTTATATGTATGTTTACGTAATAAAGTGATTTTGAAGTTAAGTTTTGGTTTTTACTTTGTGCACAGATATGTATTATTTAATGTTATCTTTCTCTTTATATAATTTATCTTTCAAAATATTTATATAAAAATGACTGGTTAATATTCAATAATAAGTTTGAAATATTTTCTCATGATATTATATTGAAGAGGCAAAGAAGATAAAATTTCACTCAACGCGAAATATATTTCATAAATATAATAAGAATGTTAAGTTTTTGAATAAATTAATATCTCTTTCATCTCAATTTATGTAAGTATATTTCTAAAATAAAAATTTAATAATACTTGATGGAAATCAATTTAAAATTATCTAATTATATATGTGCCATTTATTTAGCACATAAAACAAGACTTAAGAAATTAACAAAATATTTAATAAAAATAATAAATATATTATAGAAACATAAATTTGAATAAAATCTATCAATGCTTAACATGAAGAAAAGTTAATTTCATTTTAAAGTTATTTTTATAAAATAAAATGTGTGAATCCTACTATGCTAATTATCATACTTTAAAGCATAAATCTTATTTCTTCAAAGCCACCTAATTTAGTGAAATCAATAATATTATATGGAGTACGAAAATATTTCTTAAAAACATTTTTCTCTCCCTCATTGTCATAAAATAAAACTAACTTGTGTTTTTATCTTAATTTTTAGAAATGAGAAATGTTTGTACATTACTATATATTTTATAATGTTTATAATTTATAATATAAAATATACATTTTTCATGTTTAATTCACAAAATTACAATTTCTTTAGACTAAAAATATGTTAAATGCTTCATGATTTAAATTCGTGTAAAATTATTAATATCAATAATATTAAGTAAATAAAACAATTAATACTTTTGAATTTGAAAAATCATACGTTTACTACTGATTTTTTTAATAATAATGATGAAAAAAAGTAATTGAAAAATAAAAAGCAATATTTTTGGTTATTTATAATACTTTTTACCTAAAAATATTAAATAAAATAAGAATAAAGCAATATATGATAATTACAAAAAATTGATCGTTTTCGTAAAATTAAGTAGCAAGTTCATGTTTGATAATATTTAAAAAAATAAATCTAATTTGATTAAAATTGAAAACTATTTTTAGACTGTAACCTTTATGTGTTACAAAAAGAAACATCTATAAGGCAAATATATATGTAATAAAATAATAGGTGAGAAATCCTCTGATATAAAAATCAAATATATAAATGCAGTGCCATCTATTGCACCAAAATAAGTCAAAATATAATTTTACATACTGTTTAGGCAAGAAATTCGTGTTACATTTTTTTACATATAGTTCTTCTTGACAGAAGGAGTATTCAACGTAAACACAATTCAGCTTAATTCACTTAAAAATAGCAAACATGATTGTTAGTTTGTTATTGATATACTTATTGAAGTTCACTTTCGATATGCTTTGAGATCGAAGCTTGTAAAGA
>JAPDSC010114884.1:933477-945453 GCA_026290005.1 Latrodectus geometricus
ATATATATATATATATATATATATATATATATATATTATGAGAAAAGGTCACGTGAAAATTGGAAAAACAAGAAATAAAAATTATATAAAATCCCTTTTCCAAGAAAGTAGCTGAGAACACAACCAAACAGAAGATGGAATGTTCCATGAGCTGGACCGAAAAAATCAAATAAAAAATTTTAGAAAAGGACATTTTACTAAGTTACAAGATTTTTCTGTCTGTCCATCCAGAGAACAAGATGTCTCAAGACACTGTGGAGGCATCATAGACAATTTTTCTTACAATGATAACCACAACTTTGGAATCGTTGCTAACGGTTAATGACGTTCTAAGTGTCAAGCGTCTCCCAGAACAATATTTGCTTAGCAAAAATGACAACAAGAAATTTTGAAGACTGAATACTAATTTGAATATCTTCTCACTGAGAGTTTTACATCTCACAAATAATGAAGTGTAATGTTGTCGCTGAAGAAGAAAAATTCCTAACATATTCCTAACAGACCGAAGATAGAATATATAAAATATTGAGGTTATTACGAAGAATAATTTCCCAACTGAGACTTTATCCTTACTTTAAATATTTCTAGAAAAATATACAGGTGTGATTATGCGTTTCCATTTATGTTCTGGTATACATATACCTAGAATTAAATTATATCTATAAGGAATGTCTGATCCTTCTTTCCTGTTGTACTCATATATTTTATTCCTGGTAAATTAAAAATTATCATTTCAGGTGAGTAACAGTTAATGATATGCTACATAAGAGCGTCATAGATATAAACCAATTTTTACCCTCTGTGAAACTATCAGACTTATGTTTCTTTTATATAAAATGCTTTCCACAGTAGTAAAACAATGCTATAAATCATGACATAGATTTCATCAGCTTTAGACTCATTTTGGTTTTTCATAGCTTTCAGCAACTCCTGCACAGTCATTTGCAATGATCTAATACTAGATAAGTAAATGGTTTTCATGCCTCTGCTTTTTAATTTAGTAATTGAATTTGCTATTAAAAAATTAGACCTCAGTGCCTTTGACAGCAACACTTACAAGCATGGACATTGATTCAAAACGAAATAAGATAGAAAGTAAGAGAAAAAGTTGCCCCTTTAGCTTTAACGTGATACCACAGTTCAATGAGAGTAGCGACTGGAGCTTGACTATGAGCCATTAGCTCGGCAATCGTTTGTAGACGTTTTCTATTTGTGAGAGTTTCTTCAATAATCTTGAAGAATGAAGGGTAGAGGAGCAACCGAATATTTTCTGTGGCAAGGTAAGTATGCGCAATCCGTCAACATGTGGTCGTATATTGTTCTGCTGAGATGTAGCATTTCACGCGGCTGGAATAACGGGTCTTTAACTCAACAAATATGTAATGATTACTATTCAAAGTGATTTCAATTTGATTAATGGATGATCGAGCCATGTATCCAATGATATCTCATACCGTCACTGTGAATAATGTGGTAGTAGGATGAATCGAATTTTATGACTATCTGCATTCTCCCAGGATGCCTTCAAAAACGAATGCGACTGTCATGATGTTGCAAACAGAACTAGGGTTCATATGAAAGGACGACATCACACCCTTTCTGCTCCCATACTAGTCGTTGGTCATACTACAAAGTTGCTCCTGTCTATGATGTACCGTTTACAAACAGTTGAAGTCGTGGTTACAGAATTTACAGTTCATAATGTGTAAATGTTATTGAATTGCTCATACCCAAGCAGTTGTTTTACAAATGATCCCATTTTTTGAACTCAAAACTCATGACATGAATGCAAGATTCATTAAATTTATGCTGATAACTTGTCTATCTTTTAGATTTTTAGTAATAATGGACAAACTAAGATCGATTCTATGTTCTTCAGATAATCAAGGGATCTAGAAAGAAGCGAGCAGTGATATTGGGACACGGAAAAATGGTAATCCCTAGTTAGATTGCGATTCTATCTTTATCGTAATCAGAAATGTGCTGAAAACACTTTTCCTTCTTACAGGTAGTATCAAAACACATTTTCACTGGAAGATTACTTATTATAGATGACTTAGATATGTTAAAATTTAATTTGTGCATGAGAAACCTGTAGCACATTTTCTTCATTTATACACATGATAGGTGTCTCTACTACCAACTGTTTTAAGTGAATGCACTAGAAATCTAATTATTTGCAAATTACAACTTTTTTTTCCTGCCATGTAAGTTTCAAGTATATAGCGAGCCACTTTTTTTGTGAAGAAATAATACCCAGTATAATGCATAGTATCTAAATAAGTATAATAACAGTAAATTTCCATATTGTCTATTTAACTCAAGAATTTTGAACTCTAAAGACATTTGACAAATATTAATAATTTAGTTAAATATTAATAAGTACTAAAAATTTATAGATACAAGTAAATTTTATGTTACCTCTATTTTACTGCTGCTTAATTTAAATATTTAGTTTTACATCACTTTATCAAAAGCAAAATTTGCTGCAAATTTTTATCCATGGAAATATTTAGATGCATTTTAAAATAACAATAAAAATGAAGGCTTTGAATAATTTCGGTAAAGATAAGGAAAATTCTCTACCTTTTTTCAAAAATTATAATTTTCTTCAGTAAAATAGGATTTTTTTACAACATTGCATTGGATTAACATAGGGTTCGTTTTCATAGGTTAACATAGGTACCCATTGATGATATAGCCTTACAGCACTACTTTCCCAATACTTCTAACAATTTAGAATCATTGATGTCTGCTAGTTATTTACTTAATATCATATAATAGTTACCATATTTTGCTTACAGCGTTTACGATTTTCTCCATTCGTTATTTTTACATGGAAAATTACAAATACAAAATTCCTTTAAATTGCTAACAATTTCAAACGGCAAATCTTAAATTTAAAAACCATACTAACTCAAACTAAAAATTCCTTTAAAAATGGTGGATATTTGTATTACAATTTAGTGTTATAATTTAAAAAAAAATAAATCAAAAAGAAAATTATTTTATTTTGTTGAATAGAAACATAATGCACTTTTAAATATTTTTATAATGTTTGTTCAAGTTGTTTCAAATACAATCTTTTCCAAAATATACATTTTGTCATTAAGCTCAAAACTAAGAAGATTAAACAATTAAAATTATACTAATCGATATAAAGTAAACGTGGTATTATTGGTTTATAAAAATGTGTTGATATTCAAAATGTGACTTAAAATATACACATTCTTGTTTCCAATAATAATTTTAATCCTTAAAGGATCATTAAAGCAAGTAAACAGCAATTTTCATGTGTTCCTAAATTTTAATTCCTTTTATTTTTATTACTAAAAACTAAAATGCTTGATGATACATAAGTTTTACAGATTTTAATTTGAAAATTTTTAAGAATGGATCTGCAAAATATGTGCAAAATGATAATGTATATGATATCAAGTTTTTTACTGATAAAAAGATAGTATACCATGTATAATTTGCAATGTGCATTTAGTTCAGATCCTATTCGTTTTACTATCATGGCCCCTCAAGTAATCAGAATTAATTCAATGTTATTTATAACTTCAATAGTTCTTGAAATTAAAAACATGCAAAAGTCATTCTAAGAACTTTCATTCATTCTATATCAGATTTCTGTCTTTATCATAAGGCACGCTAAACGATATATGATTTATAATTACCATACTCATGTAAATGTATTTTCTCCATACCTCTTTGATTAAACTTGTACAAGTGCTTCAAGTGTATTCAATTCTTCTCACCCCCTTAGATACAAAAATGTTGTTTCAAAACCTACACTAGCTTAATGATATTCAGATCACTTTCATTGGACTAAATTATTTCAAGTTCTATCTAACTCCTTTTGAAAAAATGGGAAATTGAAGATGAATTTTGTTTTCAAATCTGTCTGAGTGAATGCTTGGGAGTTTTCTGGATTAAGATTTTTCCTTTATCATATGAATAGGACCCAGTATTGATGAAAAATTCTTCCAAAAAACAAAATGCAATGAAAGTTAAATTGCCTTAAGACGGGTTTCGACTGCTGTTGTAGTAACTGATTTATAGCACTTAATAATGAGTCACCAATCAATTAATAAAATCATCGATTTATAATACTGTATTACCAGAGAAATGTGATTTGCATGAAAGAAATGATCACCTCTACAATTTATACAAATGACTAATTTGATCGAAATATGAGTAGACATTCATTTGCTATCATTATCATCCTTTAGATTCAAATAGTTTTAAGTTACCTTCAAAATTCGTCGAGATATTTTTGTGCGAAGACTTTAATCTGAGCACCGTGTAAAGTTTATCTAACAAAATGTAATTCTAATGAAAAATGAAAATTTTGTAAACATTTATTATTTAGAAACTCTGATTACGAAAGAATTTAAATATTTATGGCTTGTATTTGTACTGTGTATTAGCATTTACATATGTACCTTATGTAAATTAGTATTGCGTTATTGTTGTCTAGCAAGCTATAGTTCATATTCTAATATACATCCTATGTTATGAAAGTACACAATAATCTATCGTAACAAACTTAATCGTAAATTTGAACAGGTTAACATGATAAAATCGTTAATAAAGCAGACACTTTTCTTCATTATTTAATTACCACATCGACAGAGAGAAAATCAATTCAAACGAACATTTATCGAGATGATGGTAATAGCATTTTCCTGTTAAATGCAAATTTGAACGAGTTTTTCTTGTGTATATATATATATATATATGCTAGTTCTAATTTTTTAGTGGAACTTAGCAACATTTAAATTTTTAATTTAAATATTGTGTAATTCGTTGGTATCAAATGACATCCTTATTTGTTTCATACATTGTGTCAGCAAAAATTAATATAATTTACATTATATTAAATTAAGCATTTTCAGCTAATTTAATAATGTTTTATTCAATTGACTTAGTATTAAGTTTCAGGTTATACTTATCAGGTGAAATTAGTATTTTAAATGTTGATATATGAGATAAACATGAAATAAATATGTATTTTTAGAAGTTGAATTTGCCCCATTATGATCGGTCTGTTGTGGAACTTATTTAAAATTTAGTATCACCAAATGTAGCAAACAACAACACATTTTCTAGAAAAAAATTTCAGATATTATTTTTAAATTTAATGCCTCATAAATTAATATTTTATTCAGTTAGATTTTGCTGTAAAATTGGATGCAACGATGAACTTATATTATTCTTTGAAATTCGATAAAGGGCAAAATATTTTAATCAGTACTTTAAAATACCAAATGAATTGTTTTCTTCCTCATTTTCAGATTTGATTTGGAAAATAAATATCATAAAGAAAAGTTATAAAATTTATTATCCTGATCAGCCAAAAAAATAAGAAAGAGGAATTTAAGCGTTATTGTTTTAACAAAACAATAACGCTTAAATTTCTCTTTCTATTTTTAATATTTCAAAAAGATATATTTTCAAAAAGAAATATAACTTTACAAAGTTTAAGTATATTAAATTACATCCGTCTATATTTCATGTAATTTTATTTTATATAATTAATATATATTTTTCTATATTTAATATATATATATATATATATATATATATATATATATATATATATATATATATATATATGTGTGTGTGTGTGTGTGTGTATTATTTTGCTTATTTGCTTATTTTTCAATGTATTGCTCTTTGATTCTATTTACTTCAACTTTGATATATTTCTTTTAATACTTTGATTTATCACTTTTCGGATACTTTCGGATACAACTTTGATATATCACTTTTCGGGGGGAATAGCATGAATATTTTTAGTCTTTTGTCCTACATGTTTGTCAGAAAAGAGTGTTCTAATTACATAGTTGACCATCTCTCTGATGAAGACGTGGTCCCTATGTCTTTCTCCCTATTTGTATTACAAAGTTTTTTCTTGATTTTGTCTCATTTGTAATGAATTGTATAATTTCTTCTTACTATAGTCTCTTATTCTTGTCTATGTTCTTCAAGTTACATGTTATTATTATTATATATAAAGAGAGATGTTATAATTTGCCTTATATACATTTTAAAATCAAAATATTTAAAGTACTTAAGTTTAAAGGATGAAACAGTTGTCACAAAATTAAAAATAGGTAACATATAGTTGTTGTAAAATTTATCAGAAAATAAGATTGATTAAAAAATTTAATTAATAATTTTTGTTGCTCCAGTTTTTATTATACAGATAACTTATCAAAGTTCAAAAATCAGGACTGAACTACAAACCTATATATATGGTTACTTTATTTATACGAAACAAATTTTAAATGAATGAATTTATTTTAATGATTTGGCGACACTTTTTTACTTTTGAAATGGAAATTTAATATCCTCAAATGAATCTTGATATTTGATAATATCATCGATCCAATCAATGTAATGGGAAACTTGCGTGTAGACACCAGGAAACTTTGGTCGTGCGCAACCTTGACCCCAAGATACAACACCGATTAAAACAGCCTTTCCTGATGGTGTCTTTTGAATAAGAGGACCACCAGAATCACCCTGTAAAAGAGAAAATGTACGAAGCATGTCAAAAATAAGGAAACAGATTGTATAAAATGTCTTTCTGTGCTTTACACAACAAAAATTTACACACATTATTAATTTTCTTATTACACTTCACAGCGTTTATTTGCATGATCAACAGAGCAAGTAGATCTCAACACCGCACGGTTAAATTTCATCGATGAGTGAGGAGCATTTATTCGAAAACTTTGAGTTCGTTATTTAATTCTCAATAATGACTAGGTTAATTGAAAAGTCGTTAATCATTTTACTTTCCCTCAATGCTGTTGCAAAACAGAGCGATGTTGCGTATTAAATAATTATTATTACATAAACCCCTACTTTTATTTATTTTGAAGTAAAGAGAAATATATTATGAATTATATAACGAAACACATAAAATCATCTGAACTAATCATCCTTTCATTCTGTTTTTGAAATGAATTTAATTTAAAAGATATAGTTTAACGCAGATATAATAAATCTAGTTTGTAGGTTTTTCGGTAAAATTTAAAATATTTGTGCTAATATATATTAGAATTTCGTAAATATTTTTACTAACTTTGAAGTTACATAAAGGATAAAAGTTGCCAATATGTATCATACTAAGTTCAAAACACCAAATACAAAACATTCCCTACTTCACGGATCGTTATTTCTTGTTGTCCTTAAATTATATATATGGCAAAATGAATTATAATGTCAATTAAAGCATGGGTAAAAAATAAATAAATTGCGAAATTTAACTTATATATCTAAATTTATGGTGGCTAATGTCAATATAATAAAACAACCAAAATAAATTCAACTTTTTATTAGCTTACAATAAAAGTTTAATTTGAAACAGTTTTCGGTGTGTTTATTGTTGTAAAGAAAATGTTTGTCAACTGAACTTGAAGCATTCATTAAGGAATCATTGGTTTTAAAGGATTTAGGTTTGCATTGCAATTTGTTTTAAAATAATATTAGTACATATTTTACAAGATTTAAATTGCCAAGGATCATATTTTCGAATTCTCTTAATTTAAAGAATTTAATACTTCTGAATTTTCTTAAATTAAAGACTCATTTAAAAATTTAAGAAAGTTAAATTTCTATCGTTAACAGAAAACTTACAGGAAGTTTATTTAACAATTTTAACTAAATTTTTTATCAATAAATAGAAAATATATTTAATGATGCTTTTACCTGACAGGAATCTCTCATTCCTTCTTCATAGCCGGCACAAAGCATACTTTCAACTATAGCTTCTCCGTAAGCTTTTCGACAACTTTGGTCGCTAATAAGTGGCACTGCCACGGCTTGTAATCTTGTTGGTATAATGCGAGACCCTATGAAAATATTTACATTGATAAGTTTTTAAAATTAACTTTTAAAATCAAATACATTTATTTCCTTTCATTTACAATTTAAGAAACATTTTTTTCGATAACATATTGATCTAGAAATACATTAAAGTAAAACAGATATTAAAATTAAAACATGTAAAAATCTATAATAAACTAAATTTGATGAATCATGTCAATTGTAATTGCTTTGTAGTACAGAGATATAAAATAATTTATTAACATAAGAACATTATTTAAATCATGGACTTTGATAATCAAAATGAAATTGTTTAATTTATAAAAAGATTAACTGTAAAATAAATAAATTTTTTATTCAAAAAAGTTGGAAATGAACTACATATTTGTATAAATAAATTTCATATTCTATTTTTCCTCCGAATTTTTGACAGATGTTGAAATGAAAATGGATACACGGAGTGGAATGAGATTCGCATATCAAGATGTTAATCTCTCTTTAATTTGAAATAAAAGCTTTTTTTTCGAAAAATTTATTGCATTACTTGTAATTAATTTAAACCGTAATTTGGGCTAGTTTAAATGTAATTTGATACTTTTATGTAAGCGATACACATCATTATGGACCTGTACATATTTCACGAATGGTACAATATTGTTCATCCACCTTTTAAAATTGTCATAATAGCATTAACTCTGGAAATAGAGAATAAATAAGAAAGGCAGCAGCACATCGGACCCTCCTTACTTTCTATACAACCTCACTTTAATTTTCTTTATAAAAATGACGATACTAAGTACTTTTTCTCGAATTTAGGCTATATATGTATATATATATATATATATATATATATATCTTCAGTGAACATCATTTCAGTTTTCCCAATGTGCTCTCAATAAGAAATGCATTAGAACAATGCTAAAAATAATCTCAATTTCAGTATTTAATAATTTTAAAGAAATTTTCTATCGATTTATTGGGGAGACTTATAGGAGATAATAATAATAATAATGATCGCTCTGTAGGGGAGACCTCATGCCATGATGCCAAACAACGATTTGAACAAAATTAAGTAAATTATTAAGATAGTTAAAAAAATAGTACATATTATTATTTTCCCAAATGATAATTTTTCCTCAAAAAGGGGGGAAAGATTTTTTCACTGGAAGTCACAAGGTGATAAAGCTAACAGTCTTGGTTTACTATATTAAAAAAATTCCAAAGCTTCATTTTAATATATATATATATATATATATATATATATATATATATATATATATATATATATATATATATATATATATATATATACTATATGACAGAGAAAAAGTTACACATAGAACGATCCAATGCAAAAAGTAATAAAAATTTGTAAAAAAAGAGACTGATAAATAATAAATGATGTTTATTATAAAATACACTTAGAAATAGAATGACTGTACAATACCCTTAATAATTTATTGGGCCACCCATATTGTGAATACATGTTTAAGTACCAATTTTATACCCATATTGTGAGTACTTTGTTCAAAGAAAGAATAGATTCTCTCTTTAAAAATAGCTGCCCATTCTACTTTAACCATATGCCTCAGTTCATCTTCTGAACGTAATGGGGGCAACCAACACAAAGAACGTTGAATCAGCTCCCAGGCATTTTCGATTGATGACAGATTCAAATAGATACGTATCCAAAGATGTATGCGGGTACTTTGCAGAGTATGTTGACTAATTTTCACAGTATACAATCTGACATTTCTAGCTGATAAATGTCATTAATCATCTCTTGAAGAAAGTTCAGTGTTAATGGATGGAGCACACCATTCATGTATCTTTGAGTTGCCGCATAGATAAAGTGAGGATTAATGATAGAGGTCACCAAGACGAAAAATGACCAAATGTAGAATTTTTTCTCATCAAAAAAATTTCCAATAAACAATTAATCATTAAAGATAGGTTGATGTTGAGAAGGGAACTTAATTATTTTGCATCATGGTTAACTTTTAACGAATGAGATTTAAAATACAAATTTGCACATGATTTGCATTTCCAGATTAATAGTTGATGATACAAATGCTGTGCGCAGTGCTCAACTTTTATCCATATCGCTGAGGATTATTTTTCTTTAACTCGGTATGAAGTGGAAAAATAAAATTAAAGGTAAGAATTTTATTCAAGTAATTTCTGGTGAGGTTATAATTGTATTTAAATATTCCCATGTTAAGAAGCTATCACACTTCTTTATTTTGTTAGCAAGTTAAAGTTAGATATAATCACTTTTTCATTGTATTTTCTTCTAATTAATTTAATAGATGAGTTAAATTAAAAATTTTATTTTTTAATGTGAGTTCTTAAATTTTTATTGCCCAAAACTTTTAGAAAAGTTTAAATTTTATTCTTTTTCTTGTTTGATTTGTTTTATTTCATGCTTTTTCTCAGAAATCTGAAAAAAATGTATTTTTATACTTCAATAATGAGTAAAATTCTATTTTGAAATTATTCATTTTTAAATAAATGTTTTCAGTCCATGTAATTATATTCAAAAAATAATTATAAAAATTTAAAGAAAAGATTGTTTTCTCTTCGTAAAAAATTTTAATCATGGAGTTGACTAATATATTTTGTAAATTTTCATTGAGTGATTCAGAAAACATAATCCAATATTGTCCATAAATATTAAAATAACTAATGCTTCGAAAAAAATTTCCGTTAATTCGATAGAAATTTTTAGGACGTGATAAAATTTAGATTTAATTTTGGGCATCTTTTTATTCATATTAATTTCCCCTTAATTCACTGAATGTTTTAAAAAAAAAATGTTCTGAGTTAGAACTAGCTGTAGAAAAGGATTAACTATAGGTATATAACTTAAATTATTTACCTTCTTTTAGGGTACCCCATCCTGAAACGATGCCATATCCATGTGGTTCATAACCAGGTGAAGGAAGACAAGTTGGTTGGATCATACCATCTTGACGATTGAAATGAAAAGGTGGATCAACTAGTACAAGTGCTATATCATTTTGAAGTGTTTGTTGAGAAAATGCTTCATGAACAAATGCATCAGACACCTTTAAAATATTATAAATATTTCTTAGCTGAATAGCATAAAAAACCTGAACGTCATTACAATAAATATTGAAACAAATAAGGTTGTAGAATTATATTTTTAACATTTGCTTTTTATTACTCTGATCTGGATTGAGCCATTGTTCATTCATTTAACAAACTTTCATATGTTGATCTATCATAACTTGATGAATATATATTACAAAGTGGGTAATATATCTAAAAATTAAACCATGGGATCTAAAATAATGTATGAGATAAAAAATGGAAACGATAGTGGCGTTAGGTTTTATCAAGAAAATGAACTTAATGACACTGACTAGGGGAATATTCATGCTTTCAGGAGATGCTTAAAACTATCTTAGTTCATTCGAATGTAAGATTCACAATTTCACACATAGATTCATGAATTTATTTAAATAGATTCAGAAAGAAGTGAATACAAATTATCGCTCCACAACCCTTATGATGCGGTAGATATTACAAGCTACTTGTGGCTGATATACAGGGTACTTCATGTACATCCACAAGAAAGAAAAGGCAAAATATCAGGCTAATCATGTGAAATAGCCAGCATTATATTAGCTGTGAGACTATTTAAACTGTTAATATACACTACTGGCCATTAAAATTGCTATACCAGGACGAAATGCAGATAACAAAATGATATTTATTGGACAAATATATTATACTAGAAATAACAAGCGATTAAATTTTCAAAAAATTTGGCTAAATAGATCCTGAGAAATCAGTACCCAGAACAACCACCTCTGGCAGTAATAACAACAGTTATACGCCTGGGCATTGAGTCAAACAGAGACTGGATTGCATGTACAGGTACAGATGCCCATGCAGCTTCAACACGATGCCACAGTTCATCAACCATAGTGACTGGCGTTTGGTGACAAGCCAGTCGCTCGGCAACCATTGACCAGACGTTTTCTATTGGTGAAAGATCTGGAGAACGTGCTGGCCAGGGCAACAGCCGAACATGTTCCGTATCAAGGAAGGTCCGTACAAAACCGGCAAAATGCGGTCGGGCATTATCCTGCTGAAACGTAGGGTTTC
>JAPDSC010114884.1:990174-1022072 GCA_026290005.1 Latrodectus geometricus
ATTTTTGATGTATATTATCATGTATTTTATCCATTTTATATTAAAACATAACATTGATTTTACTTTTTAATTTCTATCATAATTTATTTATAGCTTACATGATTGAAACGTCGTTATTCTTACGAAAATAAAAGTTAAAATTATTTTAATGCTTTAAAAAATGCTTGTTTTCACATTTTATTCAAGCATATATCTCACATATAAATAACATGTTTTTACAATTGTAGAGTTGTGTTTATACAATTTATGGCATAAAGGTTCTCTATTTAAAACTCCACCTTAATGGTATGTTTGAAATTTTGCTTGATTATTTATATAGTTATATTTCATATGTTGTTACATTATTTAATTATATTCAAAAATTGGTTTTAAAAGTTACTAATTTTATCAAATTTTCAAGAAAAATAGAGAATAATAGCATTATGCTTTAGAAAATAAATTATAAGCCAATCTGTAAACATAATTATAATGTTCATATTAAACTCTGGTAAGAAATTTTCTATTATGCCTTTTATAAATATCAATAATTCCAAATTTCTGAAATATTGCAGTGATATAAAATTTATATACCAATTTACTTAAATTTGTAGGATTACATTAAGGCGATGAAAAAACAAATATTTTTAATGTTGTAACTTTATTATGACATGTTTTATGTAATACAAATTAGTACTTATTTTAATCAATAACACTTAACTAGATTCTCAATTTAACAGAATTAATTTTAAGAATGTCTCGAAAAATACTCTTATTTTTGTGACTAAAACATTTTACAAGATCAAGAGTAAATTGCTGTTATATCTCAAATATTGCAAAACTTACTACCATTTCAACAAAGAGTGTTCTATGTTATCATAAGCTCACACTCAGCATTTGATAACAATGTAGTTTTATCATCAGTTTACCTACGAAACTTCCATTTTAGAGATAAGTCTACTTCATTTATTATGAAATATATTTGCAAATCACTCTGTCATGCTGAATAAAAAATTAAGTTCAGAAAAAGTTTGTGCTTTTCTAAATAATTAAAATGCGTGTAATAAATACTTATTTTTCAAAATTTTATCTCAATTCAAGGTATTCAAAATGTGCTTTGGAAAATAAATAATTTAGATAAAACAAAAAATGTGATGTTACCATAAGTAGTCATTAACTTTAAAAACACAAGTAGATAAAATATATTTCTACATACAAAAGTAGAATGTAATAAAAATGAACGCAACACTTCATAAAAAAAGTTCTCTTATTTTTAACAATACTTGCTTAAATTTTAACTTTAATGATTGATTTCTCGCACGCGTTTTGGTATTGCATATTTTGACTGTGGCAAAAATTACGAGTCTTTTGATGATGATGAAACTTTACTTGTTAATCATTTAATATCGTTAACTAACATTCAACACTGTTATATTAGCATACATAAAATGCTGCCTTTTACAATTTAGGCTTTTCCATTACATCAAAACATTAAATAATTTCAAAATTTTAAGAAATAATATAGAAAATTACTTTTATTGCACAGTATTTGTTACTTTTGACGATTTATCATTACCACTATAGAGTATAACTATAGAGTAAATAATATTCAAAATTCAAGCTCTTCAATTGTACACTGTTATGTAGATACGGAAGATAAAATCTTCTACTAAAGATTAAAGAATGGCATTCACAAAGACAAGGAGTCTATTTATCAAGACAAATAAAAATAATTATATTATTTCAACCCACCAAAAGTATTTGTCAGAAAGGATGAAAAATGGAGATCTCACAAGCACTTAAGTAGTCAAATATCTAAGTAGGAAGCAGAAGAACAATATTTATTCTTAGTATTTTTACATCTTAACATTTTTTTATAACATTTTTTTGCCACTTATACGGAATCAACTGGTATACAGTGTAAATGGGATAACAATTTAAATTACTAGACAGAAGCATTCCTCTATTTGGATCATTTCAAAGAAGTATAGTTGCAACTAAAATATTTTTTTTGTAATATTTTCTATATTAAAATCTCATTATAGGATTCTTTTTATTCATACATGAAAGCAGGTCTCGTGTCATTTTGTGCAGTTTTTTCTTACTCTTCAAACTTTATAGAGAAATATAAAATGTGAAGATTATATTTTGTTAAATCTCATACATAATTAAAGAATTTGAATACTATTATTATTTTTTTTTTTTTGTTAAATCCGATAAAAAGTTTTCAACGACAAAATAAAATGAGTATTGCGAAAAATTGTTTAATTACCATAGTATTTAGTTCTGATGTCCAAAATGATTCGATTTGTAATTATTACATATTTTTTCAAACATCTCTTTTATAATGCTTCCTTTTTTTCATTATATATATTTTAAAAATAAATAATTTTACCGTTATTAATAATTATATATTTTATAATTTTTTATGAATTATTAAGAAAATTATTGAGACTAGAAAGAATGAGATTTTTATATCATATGACATTAATTTTATTTCACTAAACATATATTAGCATTAGATTCCTGGTCCAAATTAATGAAAACATTATCAAAACAATCAACACTAAAATCACCAAATTCATTTTTTAAGCTATTGTTATTCTAATTTTATAAATTAGATTTGTGGACATTGATTCAAATACTGAAAGCATAACAAGTCTGCTCAATATTTGTAAATTTATAAGAGCAGTATATATTCACTCATATAAATAACATTAAAATTACATGAATTGCCTGAATTTATATCATTACTTTTTTATTTGTGAAATATTAAATTTATAGTAGAAATTTTACAAAACCTGGAATTATATATCTTAATGAGAAATTTTTTGTAAAAATTAATATTTCAGTAGCTATATATTTAAAATAAAAATATCACATTTATTTTCACACACACACACAAATAGTGATAGTAAAAATATTCAAAATTAATTTAACCGTTTACAAAAGGAAAAGTAAGCATACTATCTAAAATGTCAAAATATACGAGCCGATTTATATAATTTAGAAATCATTTAAGGAAAAAATATGAAAATGACAAAGAAATTAAAAAAAAAAAGTGTAATATTAATGTTTTTTTCCCTATAAAGGAGGGACAAGCCGAAAGGCGATTCGAATTTCTTTGTATAAAGATTTCACAGAATAACAATACACAAATACACCTTAAAAAGTAGAAAAATAAAAGAAAATTAAAACTAATTAACAATGAACCAAAAATAAAGGAAAGTGATTTACTAAAGTAAAATGTACTTGATACATTTTGGAAAATAATGGAAAAAAAAAGGTAAAGAAAAAAATCCATGAAAATTTCTTTGAAATGATTTCAAATAATTTCATGGAATTTTAGTTTTTCACATAAAATTAATTTATTATTCTTAATTAATACTTAAATTAAACGCATTAAATGCATATTTAGAATATTAGTCACAAGCTTCATCGGTCTTAAAGTTGTTCATAATTCGATGGTTGTGCATTCAATTAAAATTATTTGTTTATGTAAATGTTGCAATGTGTTAAAAAGAAAGTATAGAGCTATTTTTAATTTAAAATTTGTCACTTAAAATTTGAAACATTTTCAGTAAATAGTTTCTTTTGTTGTCTAAAAACGAATCACTTAAAGTATACATTTACACATACTTTAAGGTGCATACATATACAAACGAACTTTTATAGTGTCGTAAGATCAGTTTGTCGCTAAAGGGTCAATTGTGTACTAGATGACTGATTAGGTTTGTTTGTTGCTAAACGGTTATTTTTTGCACACAAGGACTAATGAACTTACGGCTTAAAGTGGATTCCAAACCACTACAAACAGTTAAACCCAAGGTGGGATTCGAACTCACAAACTGTTGAACCGAAGTCCAAAGTGATAACCATTCAGTTACCAACTCGACTGAGGAATGATTGCATAGATCCCCATAGTGGAGCATGGATTCTAAACCGTTAAAAACATTCAAACACGAGGTAGGAATCGAACACTCAAGCTGTTGAATCGAAGAACAGAGCACCACCTATTCAGCTAACAGTAACATTTCGAGAATAAATGCTCTACTTGGCTTTTCTGCACAAATGTTTAGAATTAATTTAAATCAAAGCATTTACCTTGAAGTTTTTGGGAAACAAAAATATTCTGCGTGAAAGTGAATAAATAATATACAAATAATTGAGAAAAAGAAATATTTCTTTTTAAATGAACACTTTTGTAATTATGCGTCTTAAAACATTTTTCTCAAACATTTGTCACAAATTGACAGCTTAAATGACACAAACAATGAAAAACGGGAACTAAATATTTAGAATTTAATTTAACAGTCTTTTTAAATTTCAGTTTCATTTTAATAGATCTGAAATGTGACTAATTTATTTCAGCACAATTTTAGAGAGTTACACACTAAAGATATTTAATGTCTCCAGAGATATACATAGCATGAGAATATTTTCCTGATTAATTATAACTTGGTAGTAGCATACAACTTAGTTAAAATAAGCATTTTTAAATATCCTAAGTATCATTATTATAAAAAAAATTAATGTTTTTAATCATACATTAAACCCTTAATTATTTGATGCACAGTTATTTCTCACAAAAACTAAGAAAAACGACCATCAGAAAGTTATCATTTTTGAAGAAACAAAAGAGTTATTAATATTACTGGTTTTTAATAAATTGCTATTAGAAAGAGATCTAGTGGAATGATAAGGAAATATTAACAAATATTTAAAATTTTTCTTTTAAAAGAAGTTTGTTACATTTTTTGTTTACTATCATTGAAGGTATTTTTTTTTTTTAAATATAAGGTTTTTTTTTTTTTTTTTTTTTTTTTTTTTTTTAAGATTGCTTATTATTATGACACATTGTTTATTCGCTTAGCCAATAATTTTCTTATTGTTAATCGGCCATTTCAAATATTAACAAAAGCATTAAAAAACTTATTTTGAAACTAATTAAAATAAAGTTTCAATTGCATATTGAAATTTTGTTTCTTAAGTTGGATATGGAATGGGAGATTAATCGTTCTTTGAACTCTTTATGAACTCCTAATAAGCAGCCCTTAATATATCATGTAACTCAACTTTTCCATAAAAAAGTTTAAATAGCATATGTTTTCTTATTAATTTGCATTACTTTTCTAATGCTAATTAAGAAAATAATTTGTAAAAATGACTGTTCCTCTAATCACAACAAATTTTTCGGGTGCCAGGTGATAAGATTATACCGGCACAGTTTGCTTTAATAGTTAGCACATGGTAGTTTATTTTTTTTTATGTTTTAATATAAGGAAATCGGCGCATGCGCATATTCGCCAAAATTTGCTACACTGAAACTGACGTAACTGCAAAAGCACATGTTTACACAATGAGTGCTAAGCATATTCGATTTGTCGAATATCTTGGAATGGTAAGATGGAATACGTAAGCTCTCTACTGTTAGTAAACCTGTTTTAATGTTGATATTGGGGCAGATGAGAGAAACTGGAACGACTGATAAAGCGATTCTTCACCTTCAATCGACTGAACGGAATAGATTACATTGAAGATCCTGTAAAACATGGCCCTTAGATTAATTTATAAACGCGTTTTGAAATCTGATCCCCGACAAGTAAGTGTGGTAGCACCATGAATATATAATTATGAATTTTGTATTTTTTTCCTCTTGTGAACTGACCTTGAACTATTTGTCTTATGAGTGAACGCACTTTACTTTCGGTCTGGAAGTTTGTTTACGTTATCTTCAGTTTCGTCATCCCTCATTTTTTGATGCTAACATAATTTATAGTTTTCTTGAATCCACATTATTGATTCCATTTTGCAACTTAGGATTATGATGAAATTAAATATTTTTATGTTTAGTAAAGAAAATATGTTAGAAAAATATAAATTCTTGTATTTTTATTTTGACACCGATACTTCTCATCTCTAATTTTGTTTCATTATGTATTTTATTTTTATTTTTGAAAATTTTCTTTTTCCTAATTTCTTTAAATTATATATCTTTATTATATAATTATTCATAAAAAGAGCAAATAAATATGGTATTTGTTTTTTTTTTTTTTTTTTCATTTTGAAAATTTGCTGTATATTATATGAGGAGAATTGAAATCAGTTATTTTTGGAACTTTTAGTTTACAAACGTTTTAAATTTTCAAATTTAAGTTTTTGTAAATTCTTAAGTAGCTGGTGAGCTGCACATAACAAATTTTAATGCATTGATGCTATAGAATGCTTTCATTTCATTTTTAATTATTGCTGTTAATTTTGTTATAAACCACACATACTTTAGATTTTCCAAATACTTTAGACCTATAATTAGTCAAAAAAAAAAGTTAAGGAAGTAAAATTTTGGATCATTTTACTACTTCAAATCATTCACTGTTTAGTTAACGATTTTTTTTAAAATTGATTTCTGGGTTATTTGCTAACAATGGTTCTTTTAAAGTAGTTTGCATTTTCTGTGTTATATGGATAAAATTTAGAAATTTTTCAAATATTTTTAAAGTAGAATATTCTTAACATAAATTTTAAATTAGCTTAGTTATAAATATAGTATATTTTTTTTAAAAAATGGGTTGCTTTAAAGTAGTTTTAAAGATTTGAATAATATTTTGATAATTCCCTGGAGAAAGTCTTGTAATTCATTATTCAACATCTGTGAGCTAGCTTAAGTTATAATCATTCAGCTAGCTTAAGTTATAATTATTCAGCTAGCTTAAGTTATAATTATTCAGCTAGCTTAAGTTATAATTTTTCAGCTAGCTTAAGTTATATTATTAATAATTTTAATACCAATTATCATTTACATTAGAAACCTATCTGAATGAATTACTGTATAATTGCTTTATAATTTTTGCATTTAATGTTAAGAAGTTAAATTTAATTTAAATGTTATTTGTAAGAAAATTGAACTTTGATTTTAAATACAAATTTATTTTTAAATTATTTTTAAATTTGTTTGTGTATATTTTTTATGTAAACTAAAATGAAGTTAAATGATAATCACAAATAATCAAAAAAATAAAAACAAAATGAAAACCTCGATAGTATCAAAATAATTATAAGCAAATATTTCTCATTTTAAAATATTTATGTAGAAGTAACTGAATTTTATGTTCTGGAATAGTTAACAGTGATCCTGTTAAGTGATTAACTCTTATTGAATATACTACCCATGAAGTATAATATTGTTCTAAACTCACTTTCGGATCTGGTGAGCCTAAACACCATTTTGTTTTTTTAATGGAATTAGATTAAGTATTTTAAATTTAAAAAAACAATCATTAACAGCAGGAAAATTCTGCAATGGATTTCAGTAGATATATTGCTTAGTATATATTATTTTCAGAACCTAGATAAATATATCCCTTTATGGCCTAAAATCTATAACTGCTTATTTTTAAGAAGGGATGATTAGATTTTTGAACAAGGTATGTATTTGGTTTTCGTTTGATTAATGTTTAGATTCATTTTGGGGGCTTCATTGTTTCCAGAGAAATAAACACCTGTTTTAATGCTTCAAGTGTTCTGATTTTTATATCAATATTATAAGTTATATGTCAGTATCTCTACAGATTTGCTTAAAATGGTTCCTCTAGAGTTTAAATTTGCAATATCTCTTGAACACAAAGTTAAAGAGAAGGCAGGCTAGGGCATTGCCATCTTTTACCATTCATGATAGGCTCAGAAAAAAAATTTTTGCACCTTAACTCTTGCCTTGGTGTATGTTAAAGTTACTAGGGTAATCTTTTCATGTATATTAAATTCTCCCATATCATTTAAAAGCTGTCTTCTGTTTATTGTGTCATGTGCTGTTTTGAAATCAATAAATAGATTGTAAGTGTCTGTTCCAAATTTCTGGATTTTTTTTCTGTTATTTATCTAATATTGAAGATTTGTTCAGTTCTGTTGATCTGAACAAATAGCTACTGAAGCAGTCTTCAGTATATTATCTGCAAAAGTAACCTGTAGAGAATGTTAGAAAATATTTGTATGGTGTGCAAAGCAAACCCTTTTCCCTGTAATTTGCAAATTCCAGTATATCTTCCAGCAACTTCTTAAGCCTTGCCCCTTTAAAGTACAGTAGCATATATGCTAATCAGATTACAATTATTGTTCATTAGTCAACATCAGCTAGCTAATGAGGGATGAAGATCATCTGATTGGGGAACTTCAAAAAACCAACCAACCGGCAACCACTTTTTTTCAGGTAATTTGGTAGTAATTTTAGCCATAACCAGTAAGTAGGCTATATCAAAAACTGCCCCTTAATAAATTCTGACATCGTAGATGTCTGAGGCATACCTTGAGTCAATAAGAATATGTTCTATTTCAGTCTGGGTCTCTCTGTTAAAGGATCATTAAATAACCTTGTGGTTTTTTTGTATTCAAAGCATGTGTTACATATTGTTTACTATTTTCAGCTGCAAAATATATACTTTTGACCAATTTCATTACTCCGATCATACAAGCTATTCCTTGAAGTGGTTGATCTGTATTATTGTTTCGTACCAATCTTTGCATTCATATCCTTCAATATGACCTTTATGCCATATCTTGAGATTATCTAACTATACTTTAATTCTTAATCAAACTTCTCATTTACCTTCTTATCTTCTGTTGTTGCAATAACATTAATAAAACTATAATTAAAAAAATCTGCCTTTAAGAGTCTGACTAAATATTTGATATTTCTGCCTATTATAAATTCTGTACCAAAAGTATGTTCCTCTATCTGTAATATATGAAAATATTTCTTTTTTTGATATATCTATCCCATTTATTATACCATAGCCATAATATGAATTTGGTATACATTACATTAATCAGATAGTAATTTAAGTCCTTTACTATGGTACAAGGTCTGAATATTCCATATATTAATATGTAAAGTTCTTAAACCGTTTCCAGATTAATTTTCATAGGGTAGCTGGGTATTTCTTTCAACTTCACAAAATTTGTTTTTTTTTTATAGGATGATCAATTCTGTACCCAAACCTCCAGTTTGAGGGCCAAACCTCCAAATTTGTCAACTCCCTTGAGATGGGTGCCCAGCAATACTCTTGAACACTGTGTACCTATTTTAATTGCCTTCTATGACACACATAGGATACATCTATTCTGATCACCACATGGCACACAAATTTTCATTACTAAAGAAAATATTGCTTAGTTTTGTGATCTTCATATGCATTGGAATTTTTCACAATTAGTAAAAATAAGAAAATATGTATAAAGTACACAATAATTGGGGGGGGGGGGAAACAGGTTGTAAAAGAGATTTTATATATTTTAGAAACACAATAAATGAAAAATAATTGTTAGAGCTTATCTCAAAAATTAACAAAGATTTTCAAAAATGTTTTTGAATTTGTATCTTATAGTGTGACATTTAATTAGAAACATCTAACATTCATTACCTACTTGAAAAATAAACATTTGTTAAATCAGTTGTTTGTAAAATGCCTTTTGAAATCCTTCATTTTTGTGGTCTTCTATTGTTTATCTGCTGAAATATGAAATAATTATTTAATATAATAAGAAAGCTTATTATATAAAAAATTCTAAACAATATTCACAGACATGCAGTACTTCATGTCTACCACATTAATGTCATAATTTGTTATTGTTTGAGAACTAAATTAAGTATTAAAACTAATTACAATCAGTATTAATATACCAGTTTCCATTAGTAAACTATTCATAGGGTGTATGAAAAATATATAAATCTAATGTTTTCTAGACTAGTTGGAAGATGAATTGTTATTTTACTAGACTTCAATTCAATAGTTGTTGGCTCAATTTTCAATTTATTTATGTATGTTCTTAATAATATAGTATATTGTCTTTAATTTTTAAAATTTTTTATTAAATGTTATGGTAAATAATTATTTACTGTATATAAAAACATGAAGATTATATGTTATTACTGTCAGCAATTTTATTTACAGATTTTAAATAATGGAGAAATCGTAAGTGTGCTTTATGAAAAAAATTTATTACATTACTTTGTTTTACATTTTTATTTCTAAGTTTATAAAACCAGTATTTTGTTCACTAACTAATACTGGTTTTTAACTAATACTGGTTTTTAACTAATACTAGTTTTTTTCACCTGATAATTTGGTTATCTCTGTAATTTTCGGTATTTCAACTGTGATTCTTTTTGTTTATTTTCATAACCTTTTCTTTTAAAACATGTTAGATTAGTTTTGTTCAAAATACTCAATTTAATGAATTTGTATGACAAAAATTCCATTGAAAATTTTAGGAACAGTTTGTGTATTCCGATGGAAGTGTTACATATACCTAAAGAAGTTTTTGTTATGTTACAATTTCTGATCATAAATATACATTAACTAACTTATTGTAGACAAAAATTCATTAAAATACCACTATTTTTCTGTTTCTATTCATTGTCTGATGCTGCTTAAAATTATTATGTTGTGTCTAAAATACTTATAACTAATGGAAATAAAAAACAAATGTTTTTTTTTGTTCTTGAGAATTATACCATGGTACTGTATTTTGTACATGTAATCTAGTACCAGGTTGTAATGTACTATTGGAAGACCACCACATTTAATAATTTTAAGTATCAGTATAAAGAAATGAAAAATCTATTTTGAAATGATCATAATGTTTTTACAATTCTTATTTATTAGTCAATTTTTGTATTTTAAGTAGTTTATATTTTGCATACTTTTAAGCTAATTTAGTTTTTCCATTTTAGTTTATGTTTTCACTTGAAAACAATAAAATTACGAGTCAACTTAATATTCCTTGCTTCTATTCTGTTTGGAATGGAACTGAGCCATTGTCTGAAGATGATCCAGAAATGTGGAAACTTCTTCAAGAAGAAAAGCAAAGACAGATTTCAGGCTTAGAGCTAATTGCTTCTGAAGTTTGTATTATTCATAAATTCTTTCTGAAACTCTGCGTAAATGATTATTTTGTTAAATTTTGAAAAGTTTAATAGAAATTTATTTGTTTATTTATCTTTTGTAATTTGTTTTAAGTTATGATCTTTTATACTATATAAATTTTCAAAGAAAAAATACAGATAATTTTTTATTCAGTATACTTCTGATGCCAATAAATATTTTTATGAATCTTGAAGTATAGCATAATTTTATGTCAACTAATAACTAAATGGTCAGTATGTTAATAAGCTGTTCATAAATTCATATGTTACTTCAGTTATAGATGTTTGTTGTGCTTCAAACTCCTTTAAACACTCTTCTCTGTTGAATAAACCCTTTTGTAGCAAAACATGAAAATAACACACTGAGCACGATTTTATCTACCCTTGATCATAAATGTTAAGGTGTTACAAAGGAGTTCATATATTTACTTAACATTTCTGATTAATGCTACTTGCTGCAACAGGTTTTTAATTGTGACTTAATAGGACTCTTTGAAAAAATGATTCCAAAGTGAACGTACATAACATCAGAGAAAATCCATTGCATTGCTACAAGCCACTAAAAGACTGTTGCTATTTTGTGTTGATACAAATGGCAATGTAAGAGTTAAGCCATTGCTTGGTTATCATTCAGGAACTCCAAGAGCCTTCATAAATGCAAAATCAAAAAGAGTTGGCTAAACATGATGTGAAGGTGTAACAGGAAGGCCTGGGTGATTTATTTATTGTATAGATCATTGAAGTGATTGGTCCTTCTGTGAAAACTATTTGTTTGAGATGAATCTGCCCCTTCCATGTCTTGTTTGTTGTGGATAATGCTCCTAGCCATCTGCCAGGCTTTATAAGATGACCTCCCTGAAGAATTTAAGTGCATCAAGATCCATTTTCGGCCTCCCAGTACCACTCTTTTACTTTAGCCCATGGACTAGCAAGTTATTTCTAACTTTAACCCCTTAACTGACTATCCTGTGTAAAGTTGGACAAAAATTCTCTGTATTTATTGAATATCCCAAGCCTCTTGGAAGGAGCAACTGGCTTCACTGCAATGCTCCAAGTTCTATTCCCAAAATTGATGGATTGCTGTGAAATCGAGGCCTGGGAACCCACTTACTAAGCTGTTACAGTTGATTTAGCTAATGCAATCATAAATCGAAGGTGTTGAAAGGTGTTTTCACTCACAATAATTAAAATTCTCAGTCTCAAAACAGTTTTCTAAATACATTTTACTTTTCTATATTTATTCACATTTAGATTTTCATAGTTAAAGAATATCTAAGTATTACAATTTATGAGCAGCTTGTATAATACTTATTTTCACTTTTTGATCAAATTAATTTTTAAACTATTATTATTTCTTAGTTTCTGTGTATAATATATATACAAATTTTTGCTTATAACTTAATTCTAAACTTGCTGGTGTAAGAATATATAGATATGTAACTTTGCGACAAGTTCAAAATATAAGAAATCTGTATTATTTGTTTGTTCAAAAATATGAAATTTTAAAAACTTAAAGATTTTTCTTAAAATTAGAATGTATAATATATATAATAATTTGCTATTTTTTTAGCTTAGTAAACAAATTTAGCCCTTCAAACAATTCTGGAATAATGTTTTTTACGTAATACTTTCACTTTTTATTACATTTTATTAATATTAGATTATATATTCTGTTTTAAGAAGATTTAATCCTTGTGATCTCTCAGATTTCAATTAACTTCACAACATACCTAATTTTAATTTAAAAATTTAATAACTTGTTAGTAGAATTATTTTAGATGTTTCTATATTTTTATATATATTTAACAAAATATGGAAAAAATTTTTGTGAAAACATTTCCAAAAACTGGAAGTGTTATTTTGTCAATAAAATAATGAAGCTTACTTTTTTTGTTGGACATCTAAGTTACTTTTTTACATTTGTTTGACTTCTGATCTATTTGTAAATGAAATGATGACGAAGCAGCTGTTCTTGTGGAACTTTCTACTTAGTACCAATTATGAGTCTCAGATCGAATTCACTATCCTTGTTCAAAGAGTAATCCTTATTATAAAAATAAAATTATTCGTCATTCCTTGAATCAGACATAATGTTCATAAAACGGTAATATTTTCACATGTTCAACTAACTACTAGATATTAACTTCTGAGAGTAAAGGTAAATGGAACAGCACACTCCTATCATATATATATATATATATATATATATATATATATGCTCAAGCAAGAATGTCGAAGTAATAATATAGCATTTCAGTAATTTGTTATGGTCAGCTGAAGGCGATTTATTGATACACTCACCTAGAATATGTCATTAGATAGATGTTTCCCAGATAATTTTGGTTCGAAAACTGCATCCTCTAAATTTGTTTTCAACTTACATTTATGGGTTTCCCATGGAATTAGAAACTTCACAAGTTAGAAATGTTGATAGCTTCACACTTCTCAAATTTGGGTACACATATTTCAACCATTGTTTAAAATACCAAAATCAAGATTATCCTGTATAAAGAAACAAACATTATTCTGTATAAAGAAACAAACATTATTCTTTATAAAGAAAACAGCAAGGAACATGTTAAATAATTTAATATTTTAATTGTGAAGTTCAAAATTGTTTTAATAAATTTTATGTAAAATTTAGGAATGTTTTAAACTGGTATTTCACAAATGATGTTAAAAGCAAAATAAAAATTTTAGTCTTGGCGCAGCATGTCCTCTTTTGGACCTTGTGCCATAAAACCCAACCAACCAACCAACACAAATGATGTTTGTTTCTAATCATTGAATAAAAGTTTCTTACAATTTCTGTAAAATATGAAATTTCCTTTATCTTGTGAAATGATTAATTTCATTCACTACTTTAATTATTACATTTTAAATACTATGATTGGATTATCATATACATTAATATAAAACAGCATTACTAATACTTTTACATTCTTGAAAAAGAATATTACAAATATGCACTATAATTTTTTTATTCCTTTTCTGAGTTTTTAAAATAAAATTTCCATGAGTTAATTCTGATAGAAAGCTATATAATTTGAGCTTGAATAACATGTGTCTAACATAAGAAATAAAATTTATCGTTGTGGTAAAATAGTAAATTGTGTTACTTATTTTTAAACAATTAGCATTAATGCAAAATTAATGCTTTCAAAACTAGATAAAGTATTCATTTCTGTGTAGTGAATTTATGCTTATTAAAATCTTTTTTATGTATATTGACTACCTTAATAAATTTTTTTAAAAAAACATTTGATTGATCTAATCAAAAGTAGCTAAATATTTTTATTTTATAACCATCAAAAGAAGGAAGTTAAATCATTATTTTACTAAAGTACTTTTATAAAAAAAATCATTCTCTAAATTTACCACTTCTATTCACTTACATTTCAAAGCAATTATAGTTCAGCAAAGGGAAAAATATTTAACGTAGAACTAATTTGAATATGTAAAAAAATGTAATATTGACATGGTTTATATTAAATTAGAATACTATTGTAAGATATAGCTTTAAGTTTTCCCCTTTTTATTTTTGATTTTATTCTTCTTTTTAAAAACAATTATTAATACGAGAGAAACATTCATATTAATATTTGTGGAAAACAATTCAAGAAATACTAAAAGATACAAAATAACATGGATAACAACAGTATGGAATGATATTTTTTACACAGTTAGAAACAGATATCATTTGGTACGATGAATTTAATATGAAAACTTTACAATCAAAATTTTTCTCTAAATTTTCAACTGAAGTCAGTAGCTTACTATATACACTGAAGTCTATTGTTAGGTAGTTAAGTTAGCTTATTATTTTTTTAAATTATTAAATTTATAAAATTTTGTCAAAATTCTTCAGTTTAAATGCATTAAAGTAACAGAACCATTTCTTTTATTGTTTTGGAAAATTATTTGATGATTTTAAAAGTAAAGTGTTGAATTTGCAAATTATTTGAAATGATTAAAACCAATTAATAATTAAACAGCAAATCAACTAGTTATTGCAGCAATTTGAAAGCATTACCTTTTTAACTATCTGAGAAACAAGATAAAAATATTTTCTGGTTTTTATTAAAAAAAAATTATGCATGTAACTGATTTCGAACAATGATTAAAATAAGTATCATCTCAGCCAATCTAGTATTTTATTTTTTTTAAATTATTATATATGCCAACAAAATGATATTTTAAAATTATAAAGTATAACATTCATTGCGATAGCTATCATATATTTTTATTTATTGATCTTAAATATAAAGACTGCTTAGAAATAAAATTTCCTGGTAATAATTTTCAAAATAATTAAATAAAATTTTATATAGTGTAATAAAAATTATAATGGAGACTTGTTGACATTTTCGACCAGTACATTCCTAAAGTAAACTACTAGCACATTTTGGTTTCTTCAGCTGACAGTGATTAATAGACTTCCTGGCCATAAGTCATAAAAACTTTGATTATTGTGAGGTGGTCTAGAGAAAAGCAGAAATACATTCCATCAAGAATTGAGGATTTTGTATTCTTGAAAAGTCCTCAAAAGGGAAAAACTTGCATTGCTGTAAAAGCCAAAACTGTGTTATCACCACGAAGTAAAAATGAAGCATTTTCTTCATTGAACCCCAGATGGTTAAGGAGTTAAGAAGCTCTATACTAAAGCACTCTTTGATCATTGTTATCAAGTGACTGAAGAAATCAACCTCACTTAGAGAGTTTTGGAAAAAACACTTCCCAATAGTTCACTGCCTCTAGATGACAAGGTCTGACAAGGAGTTACCAAGAGAGCCCTAACTTTTGCTTGGAAAAAGCTTTGGCTGGAGAGCCTTGTTGAATGTGACTTTAAAGGTTTGTGACAGATCTGTGAAATCTATAGTCAACAAGATTGTGTCTGGTGGCTATCATGAAATTGGAAATAGATAATATGGTAGATCTTGTGAAAGAGCTGGGCGCTGGAGAACTTGTGGTGTTGCATTGTGTTTTATATCAAGAAGTTTTGTAGGAAAGTTTGTTAGAGGAGGAGGTAATGAAAAAACAATCTTCTAGTTAAATAAAAGAAATGCTGAAAGCAATAGAAATTGTTGCATCTTATATTGAAAAGAATCACTCATATCTGGAAGTGGTTATGTACGTGCTGCAAATGTATTTAATGATAGTGCTGTATTGCATTTTCAAAAAACTTTGCTGTGTCTGCAGAAACACAACACAGTGGAACACAGCTCTGGATATCTTTGTAGTGAAAAATATTTTAATATGTTTAAATTATTTCGAATTTTTTTTATTTTCTGGAAGTCAAATTTATATTCCAGGTGAATTTGCTGTGCAGTTGATTAAAAGATGAAGAATATTCACCCCCTTAATAAAATGTAACTAATTTTTGTTGATTAAATGTTATGCATAACATTTTGTGAGACATGATTTGTGTGTCTACATAGAATACATTATCGTATTTTACATTAATTTATACAAGGAAAAATTATTACAAAATGAGTGTTTCACTTTACGAGTATCACTCTGGAAGGCATTATGCTCTTTAAATGAAGTTCCACTATACAAATTTTTGAATACTTATTTTTGTTAATGAGATGTAAAAAAAAGACTAATAAAGACATAAATTTGATCAAAAATATTAATTTGCTACTTAAACATGTTGCTGTTAGACAATGCAAATGCTCGCATGAAAGGCATTTATTTAGCATAATTGAAAATATAGTTTTACAATTGATGAAAAAGAATTACGTATAAAGGGGTGTGATAAAATCAACTCCTTTATGAAAGCCTTAAAAAACTTCAAAGTTTGGTTTGATTAATACACAAAGAAACTTTAATATAAAACTCTTGATCATTATTGGCATCTCTTATGATAAAAAAAAATGAAGATAAAATGAAAAGTTAAAGCTAACAGTGTCAACATAAAGTTATGAATCCAATTACCTTAAAGTATTATAAAAATTTGTTCTAATAATTTTCAAAGCATTGTACATAATCAGAATGAAACAAACAGCAAAACTTTCAAATTTATCCTTTTTATTTATAAGATCTTATTTAATTATTGAGATTTATTTATAGAATTGTCTTCATTTTATTCATAGAACAAAAATATGCAAGAAACTCACCTCTCCCATTTCACTATTGTATGTCCCTAAAAATCTAATTGCAGCACCAAAAAATGAATATCTTTGGATTTCTCAAAACATGAAATGCTTACTGAGTTGTAGAGAAAACTATGAGAAAAAATGTAGCAAAAATTTTCTTATTTTATAAAAGGAATTATCTTAGTCTTCATTTTTTATCACTTTATCACATAATATCCATTTGTTAAAACTTTTTGACTAAAGAATATTATGTGATAAAGTTATATGAATATATATGTATATATATATATATATATATGTATGTATGTATATATGCATACATTTATATATATATATATACATATATATATATATATGTATGTATATATGCATACATTTATATATATATATATATATACATACACACATATACAGGGTGGTTTTAAATCGTTTTTACAAATTAAGAGGAATGATAGTACCCAATTATACAAGCAATAATTACATAGGAACATTGGATTGCATTCCACTCTGAGAGGAAGAAAAGAGGAAAGAAGTTCTTGATGCATTTCTAATCATGAATTCACCATATGCAAAATTCTACAGAGAAGAAGCAGCATTTTTCTCTTTTTGGTTACCAGAGAAAGCCAATCAGAGTAGATATTGTCATATAAAAACAGCACTTCATCAAAGTTTCAAATATCGGATAACGTCCGAAAATTCTATTGAATACTATCCCTCGTGATGCATTGGACAAATCGGATATGTGGCTTGGCCTCCTCGCTCACCAAACCTCAACCCATTGGACTTTTTCTTCTGGAGGCACATAAAATCCTTTATTATAAGCCTCCTGTGGATTCAGCTGAAGATCTCGTGGCTAGAATAGTTGTTGCTGAGGACAAAATTAACAGGACACCAAGAATCTTCGAGAGGGTACATTAGTCGTATCTTCGCTGGTGTCAACTGACCAATGACACACGTGGTTGGCATTTTAAGCATTTATTGTGAGGCTTTCACTTAACAATAAATACTATCATGAAACTTTTGGTATTATTTGTTTGTTTATCTAACACATATGTATGTTCAGGTTGTATGTGTTCAGGTGATTTCTCTTTTCTGCCTCTCAGAGTGTAATAGGACCCTATGTTCCTGTGTAATTATTGCTTGTCTGGATGAGTACTATCACCAATCTTAATTAGTATAAAATATTTAAAATCACACTGTATACATACATGTTCAAAATAATATTTGACATTTCAGTCTTGAAATTTCATTTCTGAATTTTTTTCATTTACCAAATAAGAAAATTTGGCAGAGGAGATTAAAACTCTTAGTAGCAAAATTGTTGTTGACTGTCTCTCCTTCACTCAAAATTTTCTTTAATTGCCTTCTTTTCAAACAATGAGTTGTAAGATGTTAATCTAATTAAAAATATTTAATTTTTGTAAATCTCACTTTGGAAGAGAAAAATTAATCTAATTGTGTTAGCAGATTTTACTTTCTTTCCCTAGGATTAGATTGACTGCTGATGAGTACTAGAAAGTGACTTATAATTTAGAATCCTTAAAAAATCACAGAAAATATGTGTGTGCAAAAAATATAACACTTTCATCCCTATTATGAAAATAAGTAAGTGTTGAAAAGAAAATTGTTTTCTTAGTCTGTAATAAACAGAAAAATTTCTATTAATTATTGGTAAGTTAATCTTCTATGGTGAGAACTGTTAGACATAAAATTTAACATCAGCAAAATAAAAACCTGTTCTATAAGCAGTGATGTAATTGAATTGAATTCTAGTATTACATTAAAAATGGTTCTTCTAAGTTGTATCAGTTTGATAATTATATGTATATTGTGTATTTATGCATTATGTATATTTCATATTATTTATAGAATTTTGCAAGTCGGGCATGTCTACAAGCCTTAGGTAGTTGTTTGAACAATAAATATTCAGAAGGTTATCCAGGCCAAAGGTATATAAAATGCATTTGTGTATAGTTGATATTTTATACTTCTGTTCAAAAATTTTTATTGTATATGAAATTTCCGAAAGTTCTAATAAAATGACTTTGTATTTAAATGTAATTGAAGTTTACAATTTTGAGTAGATTCTATTAAATGATTAATTATCTATATGAATATTATACAACATGTATTGAAAACGATATTTTGCTATAAACTCTTTTCTAAAACTTAATTATTATTGTATTTTGAGACTAGAATTTTATAGCAGCAAAGTTCAGTTGAATCATAACAGTGATACCCATTTAATTATGTTGGCTATATCAGTCAAAACAACAAAATTATAATGTTAGTTCCTGTAATTATTATTTTAATTATATTTATTAAATAATCATCAAAATTGTTGGCTGGTTTGACACATCAGATGAAGATGTAAATATTTGTTACCATGCCCTTCTAGCAAATAGGTGAATCAATTGGAAATTCAATTGGCGTTAAAATGTTTGTTTCAGCTATGAACTGACTTTTTTTAAAAAAATTCATTGAAAATTTGACATCAGAAGTTTCTAAATCCTGAACATTTATAATACTGATTGAAATTTGAATCATGCTGATGGAATTAACAGGAATAAAGTGTTAAAATCAGTTTCTTTTCACTACAAATAAACTTTTTTTAGAACCAAATTATTCTTTGTTAGAAAATTTCAGAATCAATGATTCAATCTGTGTAACATTTTCTTTAGGGAATAATATGAGGATATTTAGGCTTTATTCTTCACAACATTACTGTATAATTTTTATAGTGTTTTGTGTAATAAAAACATTGTAGAAAGTATGTTTTCTTATTTCTATCTATTGAACTCACTTGCCTATTAGGGAAGCCACAATATTTGGAGTGGAAGATTTTATTTTCAATCTCATCAATTATTTAACAGCAAGATGTAAATATTGTATTTCTCTTATATATATTCATATGTACAAATAGGCGCACTAGAGATTTTTAAATTTCTTTCCTTGAGACTTGTGAATATATTCTCTATCATCTACAAGTCTTTCTTTAAAGCATTTGGCTGCAGATTTTCATGTGCCATCAACAGCCTTTAGTTGTTAGGTTATTTCACAGTACCAAATTTTCATCCTTTAAGTTTTTTATATTATATTTCTTAATAAAAAATATTGTATAGGTAAGGATTGTAAAGAAAACAATGCAACATACTAGAAAATATTTTTTAATGAATCTACAAGCAAAATTACATTGCAATATAATCAGTAATTTTAAGTCTTTCTCTTTTTGTCAGATGTAGGGAAGCCATAGGATACTGTTGGCAAAGTGTTTGTTGATGATGGCAGATTATTATTCTGCTTATATAGCATGTCTTGGAATTCAATGTCTCTGTAAGGTTCTTCCATATTCTTAGGAAAGAAGTTTTATTTATTAAGATTCATAACATATTAGTATGCACATTGAACACCTCCCAAGATCAAGTATGCAAGAAATCATTTAGAGCTAACGTTCTAGACTACAAGAGCTTCTTACAAAAGAATAAGAATATTTTCCTGCAATACATGTTTAAGCTTGTAATATATATTTGATCCCTATGGTATTGTAGAAACTAGTAATTATATATAGTCTGCATTGATAGTTTGCTCTTGAAATATTTCATCAGTAAGAATGGTATCCTCCTAGTTGTATGCAATCAGCATAACCTTCATCTGATTGAATGTGTTATAAAATAATGAATGAAGCAAGTTTGTTGACAACATTCACTAAGTTGATGCGTGAATTAAGATATATAGGTTCAAGCCTAAGATACATCAAGATCAACAGTGCACTGCAGAAAGACATTTTCATCGTTGCAGTACCTCATCAGAGTGAATACCAATCAGTACATACTTCTTGTCATTTGTGTGTATCAGTGAAATATAACTGAGTACTATTTCAATAAATAAGCCCATCATGGTCTGTGGAAATGAGAACATTCATGATATTAATGTCAGGATGAGAAATGGATAATTGACATTTGCAATGTTATTATTCACAACAAATCATTATATTACTGTCCTATATGATAACACATTCTCAGTTCCTAATATAATTTATAATAAATATAATTTATATCAGTAGAAATGACACTATCAACTTCTAATCCATACAACTATTTTCCCTTCATCTAGATTGATAATATTATGTTCTTACACTATGATAACATCACTACCTCACTGCAACACTATTCTGCTTGTGCAACTGCATCATTTACAACTGCCTGGGCTATGCTAACATTATTTATTACTGTTTATTTATTTAAAACTATTTTTAGGTATGATTTGTCAAAACATTCCTGTCTGCTTTGTTAGTGTCATTAATATGTTTTGTTAAAACTTTTAAATATACTGACAAATATATTTAATTTTATAGTAAACAAGAATTTCAAGATGAAATTTTTTACTGTGTAAACATTAATGGAAATGTTCCAAATTTTCTATAAAATTCTTTCATTATGTGCCAAGCTGGAAAATATATAAAAAATTTAAATAATAAACATATGTAGGCATGATACCACCATCTTGGAGAGAAAAAGCAACATTTCATATTAACTGTATCTGTACCACTTGCAAATTACTGAATAGTTTGCTAGAAAGATGTAAACTCTGAAATATGTTATATTTTTATAAAGATGGTTCCAATTTTCTGGTTCCCTTATAGAAACTTTTACATGAAATTGTAACACATTATTACACCTAGATATTGTCATTACTATTCAATAAATGTTATTCCTACTTTGTAAGAAAATTAAGTAAAACCTCTTATTACTCTGAGACAAATGCTTTTGGTTGGAAATATATATTTTTAAAGTAACATTTGATAAGGCTGTTTAGTGAAAAAGCTAATGAATCTGGTCACTGATTTATCAATTTGGGAAATTGCACTGTGGATTAAATTTTTATTATATTCTTTGATAAATGTTCAAACTAAATCAAATAGTTTGGGATTTAGATGGCCCCTGCTTTACATAGAAAATTTCCTAATTTGTTAAATCTTAAATATTTTTATGTTTAACATAAATGAATCACATCATTAACTTTTGTTTAGCACCTTTTTCTAGTGAGTTTTACAATTTACATAATTTTTCTTTTCAGATTCTATGACATTTACATAACTGTTTTTATCTATAAATTATAACTTTAAAGTTCTCTCTAAATTAATATTTAGCTTCTGTTTTAAAAATTAATTGTTTACTACATAAATTGTTATTATTTATCCTTGTCATTAAATTTTTATTACTAATATAGTTAATACCTTTGTTATCCTGTATCTGTTTGTATTTTACTTGGATTTTCAGTTAATAGACAAATGTTTTGGGGTATGTGGTTCAATAATTATTACAAAATTTTGTTTTCGTAATCAGGGATTTTTTTCTATATAATTATATATTAATATGCAAGTAAAGGGAAAACGCAGGAATTTATTAATATTCATAAACTTTAAAAGTAATACTTTTAAATGTTTTGCTAAAATTTCTATTATATTGAATAAAATAAGCATATTAAGAATTTATCAGTTAAATATCTTGTGTTAATAACTTTTTTTTTGAGTTTCAGTGTATAAACTCCATTATCAAAATTATCCTTGTCCCTTTCATATACTTTTTATTTTTAACCTTGCCACTTTTTTATTTTTAATTATATGTATTTACTAGGTACTATGGTGGTAATGAAGTAATTGATAAAATAGAGCTTTTATGCCAGAAAAGAGCTCTCGAAACCTTTAAACTTGATCCTGATAAGTGGGGTGTGAATGTGCAACCTTATTCAGGTTCTCCTGCTAATTTTGCTGCATATACTGCCCTTTTAAATCCACATGATAGGTTAATGGGCTTAGATCTACCTGATGGTGGTCAGTAAGTATCAAATTTTGTCTTCAAAAATTTTCTGTTTTACAATTTAGCAATAACATTGTTATTGCAACATGTTTAAAAAGTCTAAAATTAAATAATATTCTGAAGCAAAATATTAAAAATAAAAGTTTTTTTTTTTTTTTTTTTTTAACTACAAATTTTAGAACTTGCAAGCACTTGATAACTTCCCATTGTAAAAATAACTATTTTTTATTTATAATAATTATTTCATATGTTTCAATAATAAACTATAAATATCAAAATAATCTTAGTATTCAAGAAACAGTAGCTAATTTTTTTAAGTTGTTTCTCAGCGTTAATGTTTGCAAGATTTTAATATTGTTTTATACTAATGGAATTTTCTATTTTGTAAATGAGGAAATTTGTTTATTTTTTTTGTTATGCAGTCTTGTGCAAATCAAAATTATATTGTAATTGATTTCAAGTTGGCATCATCAACATGAATGCTCCATTAAAAGTAAAATATTGTCAAGTTTTTTGCTTACTAATTCTGTTTGTAAATAAATACTAAAATTGTGAAATTAATTGAATCAAGTATTGCTGAAATTTTTTTATGAACGCTATCATTTTATAGTCAAATAATTCAACATAATTATTTTTTTTTGGTAATTATGTTTGAAGATATTTTATTTCAAAATATAATTACATTAAGTCCATTAAAATTTAAGAGAAAATTATACATACCTATATTATCAATAATTTATAAACTTGTAATTTTCACTTTCCATATATGTCAAATAATTTTCTGAGTTAAGAGTTGTGAAAGTCTACATATTTGTAAACATTGGTTCATTAGGTTAGTATTTGCAATTTATTGTGCCCATAATTACTTATATGGTTTAGGAGTAACTTTATTATTACCTATTTGTGGGTTTTTCTGGTGAAGTTTAAAGCATCTTCAATTTATAGTTGAGGAATTTTATAGTGAATATCCTGATTTCTTTTCTTGCTAATTTTCCAACTCAATTTTATTGAAATTGTTAATTTTGTTTCACATTTTTTTTATTTAATTGTAGCTTTCTTAGAAGAAAAGTAATTGAAACTAATTGAGGTTTATGAAATGAGATCTCTTAATAGTTTCATCAAAATAAAACTTTTTAATGTTATTTGCTTGAAAAAAATTGATGGTTCAAGTCAATTTTAAGTTTTGACTTTATGATAATTTTAAATATTTTTACTTTAAAACATGCAAACTTCATTACTCATATTTATGTTTTATTCTTGGTAGTATGAACTTATATAATTTTTCAGTTAGTTTTTACAAGTTAAAGGATATTTTTTCAATGATAATGGAAATGTTTACTTTATATTATTGTAAGTTTATTTTATTAATGTAAAATGGAAGTAATAAAACATCTTATTAAAAAATTTTTATTTTTTATTTTAAATTTTAAACTTATTAAAAAATGTTTACAGAGAAAAAATTATGTTTATTCTAATTTTTGTGTTTCAAAGATGAAATTCTTAAATGTTTTTTTTCTTAAGTTATTTTTATTATAACTAAAAAGTGCTTAACAAAAGAAAAATATAGTTTTGTAAGTTCTTTTTGGATTACACATTTCTGCTTTTCTTGATCATGACTATATTTTTTGTTTTTTTATTATTTACAATTTTTGATAAATATATTTTTTATTATATTTCGATTACCAATAAATTTTTCAGTGATTTTTCATTCAAGGATAGGTACTTTTCTAAAGATTTCCTTATCATGGAGGTATTCATTACAATACATTGCTCAAAAATTTATTTGGTTTGAGACCTAACCCTCACTCAAGTAATAATTCATTATATATTTAATTTTATAAATTTTATTTATGCCTCACATGTCCTTGTGATAGTAAGTATCTTACACATGTGTATCAAAAGCATTTTAATAAAATGATATATTTTTTTCATGATTATTGTATTAGTTAAATTTCTCAAGAAATAACTCATATAGTTTTATTCAAATTACTTCTCTGCTTGTTATTTATTTTAAAATAATATTTCAATGAAAAGTTTCTCATTCAACCAAATTTAATGATTTTATTCATGTAAATTTAATTTTAAATTCATGTATTGGTTGTCAATTAATTGTAGTCAGTTGATTTGCTTTTTTTCTTCCAATTGATTAAATATTGTTTGATCACTCTGCTCACAATGATTTTCAAATTTGCTTTCATAAATCATCTAGGATAACTCAAGTTTTCAAGATATTTTAGGAATGGTTTAAGATTTCTATTTTCAAAAACAAAGTTGTATTTACATATTTAAAGAATATTTGTAAGTATGAATTTGGGAAGAAATATTAGAAGAAATAAGTGTCACTATAAATTTGAGAAAAAAAAAAAAGAATTTTAATAATTTTAAGAAAAGTAAAAAAATAAATGAAAATATACATTGATTTCATACACAAAATTTTTCCTTCTCTAAAATTATTGTGAAGATGTAGACTGAGATAATAGAAGGGTTTTTGAAAATTGAATAGGAGGAATATTGAAAAAATATTAAAATATAGGGAGAGAATATTATATTGTATAGAATAATTAATAATCATTATCAAAATATTTTTATTGTTGATTTGTCTTCACTTGCTTTATATCTAATAATGGACACACACACAAATATCAGTGTACTTAAGACTTTTAAGTTACCAAATTTTGAAGACTAAAGTAAAAAAAATAATCACAAGTTATTTCCTTCTTATCCATCAACTGCCTTATAATTTATTATTACTGTAAAATTTCATTGTATTTTAACTTCTATGATGAATAATAGTATTAATTTAATAATAGATTTTTTTTGTGTGTATATATATATATATATCAGAGACATATTTGCACTTTAGTTTAACTCATGGATTTATGAATGATCAGAAACGAATTTCTGCCACATCAGTTTATTTTGAATCTCTGGGATACAAATTGAATGTAAGTTAGAAAAATGGCAATTTTATTCTTTTATGAAGTTTTAAGTTATTTAACATTGTATATTTTAATTCGTATTTAATTTTGAAACTCATTCATTATACCAGTTAAGTGTTAAACATTATTACTTGATTAGAACAGTAAAAAAAAAAAAAAATTGTGTTCATTTCGACTGAAATATCTTTTTTCTTATGGAGTTTTGTTTTCAAAGTAGAATCACAGTGCACTTTTCATTGATTTGAATATTATGGTTATTGATAATTGCTAACTATAATAGTTTGCCTAACATCACTGCAGTGTTGAATTTATGTAGGATATAACAATAATTTCAAATTTATTATTATATTTTTTTAATGATATAATTAAAGTTTGTTTTTTATTAAATGTGAAAAATTTTTTTCTGTACAGTTTCCAAATAAACATGAAAAACACAGATCATTCTTCTGCATTATTCAAATTTTCGGTTTTAGCTTGTTTTATTTTTATATTATGTCATGAATTTTATATTGATTCTTAGCATTTTCTAGTTCTGTTGGCATGAGTATAAAAAACTTTCTGTGTGATAAATTATATAAAAGAACTTTGGCAGATCTTTCATTTTTCAGTTTAAATGTACATGATCTAGTTAATCTTAAATATAGCATATGAATCAATGGATATCAGTTTAAATTATTCATAAGACATTTTTCTTTTATCCAAAAAAATTTTGTTTTCCTCAATTGATTCCATATTTCATAAATATTCTGAGGACTTGGTAAATCTGAACACACTTCTATATCTGATTCGATTGTTGATCATAAAATGTTTATAATACTCTCAAAATTATCTTGAAACGATTCCATTTTGAAGAAACAGTGAATGATCTTTTGATTACAATTTCCAAGAAATAAAAATGATTGAGATAATGATGTGAATTTATTAAATAAAATTCTGTATGTCTAACTTGCAATAATAGAATCAGGCTTTATAGAGAAAGATATTAAATATTAAAAAGAAAGTTTGGTAAAATATAATTTTTAAACTTACTAGCCATAATCTAGCTTTCATTAGAGCTGAAGTTTTAAATTTAATACATATAAATAATGTATTGAAATTTTTAACTCCTGTAATGTATTTTGTTGTAATGAATCTTTTCCAAGCATATATAATAATATTTAAAGTTATTAATTATTACTATTATCATGGAAAATTGTTAGTAAAATGGCCAATCATTCAAAAATATATGTTACACTTGAAGATTGATGATTCATATTTTAAGAGATGTATTACTCCATATTTTTCTATTGTAAAAATATAAATAGATTTTTTTAATCAATTGATATAATTCCTGTGTTTAATAACCTCATCTTGATCTCTTATTTTATTTGGATGTTTTCTTAAGCAATGCTTTAATTTATTTATGATGTTTACATTTTAAATAAAAAAAATAGTTTTTTCTCACCTGATGGCAGAAATTTATTTCTGCTTTAAAAATTTAGAGTAACAAGTGTTTCTGTTACTGATTTTTGTAATATAATTATGTGCTTTATCCTTGCGATGAAATATATTCTTTGTGGGTATTGCATTTCAAAAAATCATTTCTTTCTGAGAAATTCTATTGTTTATTCACTAGTTATTGCTTTTTTTTGTTTGAAACTGAGGAAATACCATAAAATCTTAAACTAACTTGTCAGGATTCAAAGCAAATATGTATTGATAGCTCATTCATATTATTTAAATGAAATTGCATATTTATTTCAAGAGATTTTTCTTAAAATACAAGATTTCTTAAAGATATGTATGTTTTTCCGATTATTAAAGCTCATTATTGACTTTTGATAGGTATGTGCCAATTCATAATAAATATAATATTTTAATTGATAATATTAATTTTTAATTACATTTTTATTATTTACCATAAGTTATTATATGACTTAATATAAGTTAGTTAAACTTTTATAAACAAGGTATTGAAATTTTTTGCCTTTCGTATATTTGACATAAACTCTAATTTAAAATTTCTAATTTAAGATTCAAATTTCTTCGTACAAGATAAATATTAGCATAATAAAAATATAATAAAATAATATTGTCATATACAGTAACTTGTTTAATTTTCTTTAAACTAGCGAGATACAGGTATGATTGATTATGAGAAACTAGAAGATATGGCAAAATTATTCCGTCCGAAACTAATTATTGCTGGCACAAGTGCTTATTCTAGGCTTTTGGATTATAAGCGTTTCAGAGAAGTAAGCATTTTAAACTTCTGTATTCTCAAATACTATTATATAAAACTGAGAAAAAACTTTTATTGTTGACAAAATATTTCTGGTTTTTTAAAAGAATGTACCGCTCTGTCAAAAGAATTTTTGCATTGTTAGTTTGCTTATTATCAGTACAAAACATTAGATTATTCAATAACGATCTGATATGGATGCAAATATTTCAATTTAATTTTAATTTCATTTTTAGCACAAGCTTTATAAGTTAATAAGTTTTTTGATTCATAATATTTATAAATATTTAGTGAATTTTCAAGAGATATTTATTGAATATTCAAGAAATCCTTTAATATATATTTTTGCTTTATATGCAAAGTGCTTTCAAATTTATTAGGTTTATATAAAAATATTTTTTGCTTTCTTGAATTAGATTAATAGCTGTATTCATAATATCATTCAAAAGAGAATGTGTTATGCATTATTTTCAACATGCATGATTACTGTAACATATAATTTCTAAAGTGTAAGATTAGTTTGAATATTTATATAGCAACACAGATATGTAATCAATTATTTTTATCTCTCGATTAATTTTTATTTGTTATATGAGTAATCTTAGTTTTGCTTGTTTCCATAATCTCTGTCCATAAAAGTGCATACTTTTCTATTACTTATTAAATAAGTTTTTTTGTTATCTAGATCTTCATCCCTTAAAAGTTTTATGGCATTAAAATTTTAAAATTAACAAGAGTCAATATTTTGCAAGATCATTCACAAATGATTGCTTAATGATAAAATTAACATTGATAAAAATTGTAATTTACTTATCTAAAAATGAATCAACATCTTAAAAATACAGATACTAGTTTTTAATTTCAAAAATATTAACTAAGAACCCACATTTACCATATTATTTCAATTCTTTATTTCTATAAATTCTTCTATTTATTGAAGTTCATTTTAGCTATATTTCAAATATGAAATGAATAATTTTAATATCGATTTAGTTCCATGCATTATCACTGTAATTTATATTAACTTGTACTAATTTAGCAGTGTATTTATTAATTTAAAGTTATATAAGTTTACAAAAAATTGCAGAAGTAGGCAAAATCTTCTATGATTATTTTTGTTTCTATGAAATGTGTTACTTCTACATGTATGCAGGGTAAAATGTATATGGAAAACTGGTGTTTTATTATTTCTTAAACCGTTAATTTTTAAGATGCATACATTAGTAATTATGTATGGTTGCTTTTTATCTCTTATACAACATTGAATGTAATATATGTTGCTCTTTTATTTCTTGTCTTACGATTAGGTGTAAAGTTTGTTGGGGGGGAGGGAATCATTCTCAAGGCTGAATAATGAATATCATTGTTTTGTATTTAAAATATGAAATAATTAGTTAGGACAAGTTATTTTTTTTTCTTTTCTGAATGGTCATTTTAATTAAATATACTATAGAGATCAAAAGAATATTCATTTGAAAAATATAATTTGGATTTCCTATAAAACAGTTAGAAATTTAATAAGATATGGTAATTGTTTTACTAATTATTGTATTGCTAATAAATATATTCTTTTTTAAGAAATTTTATACTTTATTTATCTCAAATAGTTTTCAATCAAATTATATTTGATATCTTAATTTTTCCCTACAAATATATGTCTTCTTTCTTTACAAATTGTTAACTATAAAATGTTACTTCATTTGATAATGGTTAATTCATTAAATGTTAAAGTAAAAATAATGAATTGTATATGTATGAGTTTTTGTTCTTGTGATCTTTATGTTTTATGATAAGTTTCTTTGTTACAATTTACAATTTGTTGAATTCGTATTTTACCACAGTTAGATAAAATCATTAATCATGTCATTTCTGTCTTATAGGCATTAAAAATACCTATGGTTTTTTTTTTAAATAACATTTAATGTTATAGCATAACAGTATAATACTGGCATAACAGCTCTTCAAATTCAATTGATCATATTGGGGAAAAAATTGAAATTCTTACAGTATAAAAATTTTAAAATACCAATTAAAGCAAGTGCACTTCAGAACAAGTAACTTGTTTCTCTATTATTTTATGTGCAAAAAATAAATATATTATAAAATAATGTATTTTATGTGCAAAAAAATATATTTTTGTACTGGGTATTATAAAATTTCTACACCAAAATGCAAATAACAAAATGTTATTTATCAGATAAATATATTTCTTATAGAAATAATAAGTGATGAAATATTTCAGATTCATTTATCTGGATTCTGAGAAATCAGTGTCCAGACCAATCAACTGTGGCAGTAATAATATCTTACATTTATAAGTTTTGATTCAAACAGAGATTGGATGGTATGTACAAGTACAGTTGCCCATCATTTCAACATAATGTCACAGTTTATTGACTATTGTGACCAGTGTATGATGACACCAATATTTGGACAAGCATTGATATGAAACTTTCTAATTTTGAGAAATCTGGAGAGCATGTAAACTAAACCAGCCATAAATCATTTTTTGTATTAGGGAAATTATACTTAACTGCACACACACAGCAATGTGCATTTTTCGAATGAGACATCTTATTAAACTCAAATAAAGGTAAAGCTTTGAAAAGTGGCTGCTAGCTCTACATAACAGTAATATTGCAGCCTCTTTTCAAAGTACTGTCATTGCAAACAAGGTGATTGGCTATTATGCAATGATACCCCATAATATCATTTCTAGATAGTAGTTTGTGCAATCTCCATGATGGTACAAAACATGGATACAACTTTCATGATACTGTAAACATCCAAATTATCTCTGGAAAATTTAAAATGGAATTTTACCATTGAATGTACATTGATACATTGATTTTACCATTGAAAATGATGTTCAGCAATTAATTTGGCCTGCCTAAATGTTAATACTTTCATTCACTTATGGAATAAATTGGAGCATTGACATTAGAGTACCCTTATGGCTGAAATCAATATATACATTAGACTGTTTCTCTTAATGGTGTAGAAGGTAATACCAATCACCATGATACAAGGGCTAGTGATGAGTGTCCTGTAGGACTATCACTAATTGTTGTCATGGAGGTTTCATCACATTAATAGTGAGCAAACATTGTTTTAATATCTCATCTAGGAAAATTGCATTTTATATTTAAATTGTGTACTTCATTTATGCAAAACTTCTTTCATTTGTATATTGATACTTCTTTCTATCCTTATTTCTAACATTAAAAACATAACAAAGAATATTATGTCATGATGTTTGTTTTTTTTTTCAAAATTAATAACAAATACTTCAGATCTTATATATAAATATAATTTTAGTGATAAAATTTCTTCACAAAATATTTTTCAGATTTGTGATGATGTTAAGGCTATTTTCCTAGCTGATATGGCTCATATTAGTGGTTTAGTGGCTGCTGGTGTTATTCCTACGCCATTTGACTATGCCGATGTTGTAACTACAACTACCCACAAAACACTTAGAGGTGGCAGGTATGGAACTTCAAAATTTATGTAAAATGTTTATTGTGTAACTGGAATGTCTACAATCTTAAAATATGTGAAATTCTGAGAATTGTGCTTTTTACAGCATTCATTTCCTTTCACCAAAGCAGAAAATTTTCATTTCCTGACCATAACAAATTAATCAGTTGAAAAAAGGAATGTTAGTGATTAATGTAAAATGTAATGTAAATGGTTATAGATTGGGCCCCATCACTGTACAAAACTGATTTAAACCATACAATGTATCCTGAATGATGTAGTGTCCGTTTTTCATGTTATGTAATGTAAACTTTTAATTTTATGTCAGTATGAGTATGTCAAAGGAGTATATTGTATTTAGATAGCTTGTTCTAACCATCTGGACTTGCTGCGTGCTTATTGTGTATTGCACAATGCACTTGTATAGCAATTTAGGTGTGACGAATG
>JAPDSC010114884.1:1022082-1063878 GCA_026290005.1 Latrodectus geometricus
TGTGTATTGCACAATGCACTTGTATAGCAATTTAGGTGTGACGAATGCGTGAATCCAAAATGTAACGCAGAATTATTTTTGTAACTAAACAAAAAATATGCGATACTCTGTTACTATTTCAAATTTATTAAAAAGAAATAATCTATTTTTAAATTAAAATTTCATTCAGCAAGTTATTTTGTATCCTAAACTCTTTAATGCATTAGTAATATTAATTTGCACCTCTTTCATGATTGGCAAGGTAACTAGATTTGTTAATCTCTGTTTATGGACATGGTAATTCTTAATTATTTAATGTTTTAGTTTAAAGGAATGTCTCATAACTAGCATTGCTTACATGAGAAAGGTGATGAGTTCTATAACAGTTCAAAACGAACATCTGTTGGTTTGATTAAAGGCAATTGGTGTATGTAAGATATATTGTGATTGCAATGTCATTCTATTGATGTGGTGAAGCATGGAGAGTAAGGTTCCATTACAGGTGTGGATATTGTTTATTGATTAGGCTCAAATCTATCTGGTGATTGGCTTCTTTTAAAGGCTTTTCAATGAGAGATGAAGTCAAATGGAAACACATGACAAGCAAGTTTATGTGAGGAATGTTCAGAGCAACTTTTTGCCATGCATTATGTTTATGCTAAAACATAAAACTTAAGTTAATAATTTGGAATCAATGAGTTCTTACAGTGAATTTTAAATACCAAAGTCCAGAGATGCACACACTCAAGCATAAACTTTATTAAGCCAATATTTTATTAATCTTGTTCGAGGCTGGGTTCTTCTTTATAGACATCCAATATCATTGCAAACCTTAGGAAAATAATTTCCTGGCACATTCTGGAATTGCTGGAACTATTCTCTATTTTGATCTGTCAACTAATGAAGATATTCTTTTAAATCCTTGTTCAATGAGCTAATATTTAACTCTATCATCAAAACTATCTTATCCTAATTCTTTTTGCTGGTTCAGTAGCAATATCATATTCTTGACATAAGATTTTAGCGTAACTTATCCCTTATACTCCTGTCATTTTTTCCCCAATACTACCTATAAGGTGCATATTTTCTAATTTCACTAATGTTTGTAATGGAAGAATTAATTCACTTATGTACCTCCATATTTACAAACATTATTGGTCATTAACTTCATGTCAGTTATTAGAAGCACTATAAATATAGAAAGTGGTGGCATCATGACTTACATAGTTCTACTGTCTGTTTGTACATTCAGGTTTACAATTGTTTGCATTAATTTCTTTTGTGTTGTAAAACTTTAATTGTTATTATTTTGAGTGATTTTTAGCAGTAATGCCAAATCACCTTTTGCTCTCCAGGAATTGTTGATTATCACCTTCAAATTATCGCCCTTAGCAACAATCAGAACTTTGTATGAACATAGAAAAGGAAACATAACTATGTTCCTTCAGGCCAAAGAAAATCACAGAAATCACCTCTATGAAAGCCATGTTAAAGACATTAAATATATTAAAATTGATGTTTTTGTTTATTGCTACAAACTTTTCTGTTTTCCAGCTTTGCTGCAATGTTATTTTAAGCTTATTTTCTACATTCTGTAATGTTGAGTCCTTTAACTTTGAATTTGCTATCATTTTTCTAACGCCTTCTTTTTTTTTTAATGTAATCTGTTGAAAAATTTTCAATTTTGTTTATTGGATTTCAATCATCTTGTGTATTCCTGTCTTGTTTGATCTTAGTGGATAATATACAGGTTACTGTAAAATATTATGCAATTATACTTGACCTTTTCAACTAGACCTTTAATTTGTTGTAAATTAAGTTTTATAGTAATGAAATTTGTGCTCTCTTTTTTTTTATTACTACTAATTGTTCTCAGAAAACAAGATTGTGCTTTTAGTCAGTAAACTTAATCACTCAAAAAGTTACTGTATTAATATTAATGTAACTTCCTCTTTCAAAATCTAACAGCAAATTTTGATGTTTCATTACATTTCTTGTTATATGAAATATTTAGATTAGAATTTCCAAAATTTGTTCTTATTTATTTTGCTACCATTTTTTTAAGTCTTGTTTCTGGTTCCTTTTCTATTTGCAAAGTTTGCAAAGATGTTAGTCATGTATATCATTTCTTAGGAGGTTGCCAATTTGGGGATATATTTTCTTTTAAGTATTAAACTTCGCAAAACTCTGAATGCATTATGTAAAACTTAATGCATTCAGATCATTAAGTTCATTCATTGATGATCTTAAATCCATTTCTGAATTTATAAAATGAAATTTATTTTATTTCTCATGAAATTTTTTCTAATAAAATATTTAAAAGCCTTTTCTTAATTTCGTATTAATGTAAGTATATATGTTAATGTAATGTTGCGTTTCTCACCTAATCATGTATTACCATTTCAATATCATATTCCTTTAATTATAGGATATAGTTCTATTCCATTGAAATACTGCACAAATATATATAACAGTATATTTATCTGATCTAATTACTGTGACTTTAATTGTCTGATGATTGTCTATTGTCTGATCTAATTACTGTAATTTGGGAAGATGTTGTGCATCAAATATCTATTTTTAACTGTATCATTTTGTTTCTAACCAAAGGTCTATCGAGTTCACTAATGGTGTCTGAGGCATATAAAATTGTGGTTGCTATGTCCTACATGTTAAATGATACCTTTGGAGATAGCTAGCCAAGTCTGGGGGTCTTTCACTTTGTCCCTGCTCCTAAATTACTAAGACTCATTTTTGAGGCAATGTTGGTACACCTATTGGGTGCCGCATTATAAAAGTTATCATCACTTTCACTCCTTGCAGTGCTGAATAGTGGTATATTTAGAATAGGTGGAATATTTAGTACCAGATAGGCAATAGAAATAAAATATAAAAATTATGAGATATTACTGGATTGTGAACGATAATGAATGAGAAAGAACTTTCAAATAATTTTGTATAGTGCTCTGCCTAGAAAATCAGGAGATGAATGGCTATCAAAATTGAGATTTTTTTTTGAGAAAAAGTATAGTAAAATTCCACATTAAAAAGGGGAATATTGCTTTATAAAAATATGGTTTCAAAAAAGAATAAGTATTTACTTTACCTGATTTTTTTTATCATTAAACATGAGAATTACTTTTAGGTTTGAATTTTATTTTGCTTGTGTTTCTGATATAATACATACTAAATTTTTTTTTGCTATAGTAATTTATTTACAAATGCAGAATAGTTGGGAAAAAAATTCATTTTCAGAATAGGAAAATAAATCTGACATTTATTTTTCTATTTTGAAAATCGCTTTATTAGTTATTATGATTTTCCAAGAAGGGCTCTCTTTTTACTGTATTAAAGATATAAAATTTTCAATGTTAGTGAAATTGTGTTATATTCTCTTTAAATGAGTTCATATTGATTATTTAATGACAAAAATTCTCTTATTTCATTTACAAAAATTTTAATTTATATTGGTAACTGTGCAATTTGTGATAGCTTCACTATGAATTCAAAATTTTAGTTTTATGCCTGAATTTAGTACTTTTAATTTCTGGTGCAGTTTTCTCTGAACTAACAATTGAGTGGTTAGCACTCTTACATTCAGTGAGATAGCTCTGAGATTTGATTTCCTGCATAAGTGTGGATTCTTGTACTTCTGTGTGCATTTTAAACTATAAGTTCTGGTTCAGTTTGTGCTCACATGTAAGAGGTGATTGTAGATCATCATCCACATCAAATTCTCTCTTATAGAATGAAATTCAGATAGTTGAAAATTTTATATGAAAATAGGCACAATGTCATAAGAATTTTCTTGAATCTTCAAGCAAGAAAAATGTTCAAAATTATATCTTAGTTACTAAATCTGAAAGATATAAATCCTCAAATCTTGTTAAATGCTCAAGATTAAAACATTGGAAATACCTATTCTGTATAAGTCACCTTTTAAATTTTTATTTTAAAAATTTTAAGGAAGTTAACAGACAATTGTGATGCAAACAATTTTCTAAAACACAATATAATTGTTAACTCAAAAAATATACTTTTATATTTTGTGACATTTATTCATCATAATTTTGAAATAATTTTTATTTGTTATAATCCACTTCATTGTATAAGGACATTATGCCTATGCTTTCAATCTGTGTGCACTGTAATTATTTAGTATGAATGTGCTTCAATTTTTTTGTATATGTATTTAAAAATACACTTGACCTATTTTTACTGAATCTTATCTTTGAACTGGAATATCAAAAATAGTGAAAGATAATTACTATTTACTCATTACAGCATAAAGAAACAGGTGTGCTACTTTTTTACTGCTGTCTTGTAACTTCATAAATCATAGTATTTTATTGTTCCCATTAAAGAGCTATTGTTTTCAGAAGAGCTCAATAGAGAGGCCTGTTTGCATTCTGTTTACTTTTACAAATAGGAGGTTTTGTCAAGCATGTTGCAAAGATTATTGATTAGAGTATAGATCTATAAGGACTTTTCACTCCATTGATAAATGTTGATTTGTTACAATCACAAACTTTTTATGTACTTTTATTGTATTGAAAACCAGGGACTTTTAGCTATAATGTCCAAGAAGAATGCTAAGCTGGCTAATAAATGGTTAACTATATTTTTTGTTCATCTGCTGATAAGTTATTTTCTCTTCTCTGGTGTGAAATCTCATAGTTATTTGGAGCTCACTTAAAAATTGTGCTGGCATCAATTCAGTTAAATATTCATTTTCTTGTTTATAATGCTGTTAATACTAGTACTAATAATTCAGATTACAGCGATTAGGGCTCAGAAATATTATGTCTATATTTGTGTATAACTTTTCAAGAGTACTATTGGTACAGATATTTTGTTAGAGAATAACTTAAGGTCATCTGGATCTCATTTGATCAACGATTTTCTATAAATTAAAGATATTTTTCATAATTGGCCACTAGATTTTCAGGCTTTAACATTATAAAGCATGTCTATAATGCTTCTGCATAATAAGTTATTACTCTGAAAAGACATATGTTACTGCATAAATTCAAAACCAGTATTACCAGTTTGCAATCGTACTGTGGATCTGTTTATTATAATAGGGAATAAAATATTCTTTAATTTGGTGTTTCTTCAATTCTAAAATTACTATTTTGTGTCTTTTAACATGAATAAGTGTTATTTTTGATCATGGTTGTGTATTCTAATTATTCGGAGTCTAGTTTTTTGTATTCCATCAACCTGTATTATTCTAAGCAAGTTTCATATATACTTATCCAGTAGTATTGGATTAAAGAGAACAAATTTGAAATTTTTCTTAACTTATTTTGAATGCTAGTGGAATTTTTAAATTGCAATGTTATTATGTGGGATGCTATATTTAAAAAAATATATTTTGACAAATTATAATGAAAAAATTATTAACATCTATATTAATGGTGGACGTTAATTTTATCGAAAAATTTTCTTCAAGTCTTAGTGTTATCAAAACTTTTTACTCTTGTTAATTTCAAGATATTCCAATATGATCATTAATAAGTATTTTTTTATGTCAAATTGCATTCTAAATTTCTAATGTTACAGTGAAAGAGAGTGGTCTATTGACTTGAAACCAAAAATTTTATAAGCTGCAATTTTATCTATTTATCTATTAATTCATTGATAATTTATGAGCTGTGTTTTGTATTAGATAAAATATTTCTTGTGCATTTGAATTTCTGTTTATTTCACAAATATTTATAAAAGATTAAGATTTAATTTTTATTAATTTGTCTTTATATTAACATAACATTAATTTGCAATTATTTGTCTCACATCCTTTAACTTACCAAATCATCTTCATCTGCAAATAAAAGTAATGTCTGAATCATGAATCTGTACCTGCATTTAATCTGCATCACCGAACTAAAAAATGAATTGTTTGCACTTTTGTCTTCAATTCAATGGTCACTGCAAACTAAGAATTTTGTTGTGTGTTAGAATCTGTAAATTGTAGGTCCCGATCAAATTAGCCTGTGTAATCTAAAGTGACCGAAGGGGAACAATCAAAATATTTTTCCAAACTAAACACTGAAACAGTATTATGTTAGTTGCATACATTTGGATTGAATTTATTTTACCATTTTATGAATGTGTTACTATGTATAAGTTATAGGCCACACTATGGAAATTTTATGTATGATTAATTATTATTTCTAGTTTTTGAAAAGTGAAGCTAAGTATTTTTTAATTGATGATTCAAAAAAATTATATTTATAGTTGTAAAATTTTAGTTTATTTTTAGTTATAGTATTTAAAATATTATAATAAAAATTGTATAGACATTTTCATGATTATACATAAATTTCTAGTACTAATAATTTAGATTACAGAATTCAGAATAGGAAGAATTATATTCTTTCACAATTACTATAAAACAAAATGAAAATATTCAAACTTTTAATTATTTTTTGACTCTTATTTAAATTATTTTACTAATTTGATTTTAACTCAAGAAGTCACATAAAAGTAATTGCTTAGTTTAATTTATTTTATTAAGAGCAAAATTTGATTGAACTATATAAAAGAATTTTGTTTGTAGAATGCTTGTCTTTTTCTTTGTTTTTAAAATAAACTTTTCCACATGTAAAATAAGGTAAAATATCAGTAATATACTGGAGAATAAATATGTAATCTAAGTAAACTAGTTATTATGGAAATTTAATATATTATTTGTTAATAAAATAACCTACTGCTTCATATATTCTTATCAAGATGTTTATTCATTAATTTCATTCTTTAATCTCTCTAGAAAATTGATTTCACTTAAATTTGAATCACATGACAGATATTTTAAAATACATTTTGATTTAACTATTTACATGTGAAACTATTATCATTTTTTTTAAAAAAAATTATACTTGCTTTGTTTTCTTTTTTTATTTTCCTAACTTTTATATTCACGACTAAAAATTATTTTAAAACTTCATCTTACTAAAATACAATTTTTATTCACTTAAAAGTAACATTTACATTCAATGTTATATGTATCTTTTAATATTTAATGTAAATACCAGCTTTGTATTCAGAATTAGATTTGCTATCAGAAATATGTCAAGTGTTCTGGAGAATTTCAGTTCTTAAAATATTTGTTTTGTTAATTAAAGAAAATTAATTTTTTTACATTGTCATGTGCATATTTAATCATTTCTGAGTTCTCTGATTTTTGCAACATTCTGTTTCATTCATATGAAAGTTAATGTGTTACCTTTTTCTTTTCAGATCTGGAATGATATTTTTTCGTAAAGGAGTAAAAGGTGTTGATAAAAATGGAAAAGAACTAAAATATGATTTTCAACAAAAAATAGACTTTGCTGTATTTCCAAGTTTACAAGGAGGTCCTCACAACCATGCTATTGCATCAGTGGCTGTTGCTTTAAAACAGGTAATATATCAGATTATGTTAATGTAAATAAATAGATATGAATATTTTCTAATGTTAGATTTCTAGTTTTTCAAAATATTTTATGTTGTCCTGCTATTTATGCTAAACTGCTTATTTTTATATTTATGAGGCTGGCTTTCTCTTTGAATGATAAATACTTTGCCACACATTTTCATTAAATATGGTAAACTGGGCAATTCTTTTGAATAAAAAATTATTTTTCATTCAAAAAAATGGATTACTATCATCGTTAATGATAGTAATCGTGGATCATATTACTCGTAGATTCTATGTGTGTTTAGTTTTTATATATAATGTCACATTCATGTCCATTTTCTATATAAGTTAAAGTAAGAAAGATTTACAAGTCACATTTAAATTTTCCATAAGAAATTGCGAATGCTGATAGAAAATTGTTCAAATTCAGGTATTGATTCTTTCTTACAATTTTCTTAAAACCAAGATATTGTGCATGTGCAATCTGATAAATCTATCACTCAGTTATAGCTTCTAGTTTGAAAAACGCTACATGTATAATTTTTGTAAATATTTCTGATAGACAGTAACAATCAATTTGTTCATTTTGCTATTATGAAAAATTCTTATTTATATACACATTTGAATTTGCCTAGATTACTATTTCTATTTTAAGAAGTAACACATAAGAAAGTGAAGATCTATGCGTATTACATTTTATTCTTTATGTGCTTTGAATTATTTAAATTTGTAATATAATAGAGAATTTTTATGGATTACTTTCTATATTCAATATTTCCATTGCAATAATATTTGTATTAGAACTTCTAATGAAGTGTTAGAACTGATTGACTTAAATTAAACTTTACTGTAGTATTTTCACAACTTATAAATAATTAAGGTTTTTTGTTTACTTTCAATCCTTATAACTAAAGTTGAATTTTGATTTAAGAAGAGTTCTGTCCTGTACAACATACACTTTGTTCACATAGTACATAATTAACTTTTAAATTTCACTGTGTAATAGCAATAATTTATGATTATTTTGGTAAGTAAAGTATAGTTTCTTTTAATAATGCTATTGAAATTACACAAATATTTCCTTTGCTTCTAGTAAATTTATTGGTGTCTTAATTGTAACTGTTGAGTAAACTTCTTTACTTTTACGAGATTGGTGTTCATGTTACTAGAGGTTATTTGAGTTTTAAATTTTGCACTTTGATATATATGTATTTTATTTCTTTTAAAACTCCAACAATGTGTTTTATATCTCAAATTATTGGAAAGAATAAAGTAAAACTAAAACATTTGAACGGAATAAATTAGTTTTGACTTGCTTACACGATTTTACAATGTTTTAACATACTGTATAAAATTAAAGATTTATAATTAAAAATTATTTTTGTAATGTGTACAAATGAAAATATTTTGATTAAAATTTTATTAAGTAACAGTTCTACAAGAAAACTTTTTGGATTTTTCATAACATGAAAGCTTGAAAGCCAAACAGTACAAATTTTCATGTTCTGATTAACTCAAAAGTTACTTTGCCACTGGGTATAACTGTCATTTTTTTCGTTTTCTTCAAACTTGAAAATATTTCATTATGGCAATGTTCAAATATTCATTCAAATCAAAAATGAAATCGTAAAGTGTTATTGCCTACTTATATTATTTTTTACATTAGTATTTTTACTTTTTTTGGAAGAATTATTTTATATTTCTCATATTCTAGGCATTAAACATTCAACTTCTTTTATTAAGTAATTAATTAGATTTAATTACCAGACTTGGTTTATTGTAGTGGAATAAAAAGTCTTTAAATTACCATGCCTTCAACTTGTTTAAAATTGCTAGATTTGAGAATCTTATATTTATTATTCTTTGAATTATGCTATCATTGTTACTAGTTTATAAATAAAATTAAATTTTTACATAAAATAATCTCTTTTAGCTTTCAAATTATTTAGCTTTGGTTATCTTTATTCATCTGTATTGACAATTAAGCGATAAAAATGTTACTGCCTATTCACTGTTATAATCTTTTTCACTTTTATGGCTATTAATCTATTTTAAATTTTTTTAATTACTTTTTAATTATATTATTTTATCCTTATTATTTAATCTAGTATTACTTTATTCTCTGTATTTTAAATAAAATATTTTATTAATATGTGACTTATTAGTAGTTACAAAAATTGAAATTAGTGGTAGACTATTTTAGGAGTATTAGAATTTATTTTTGTAAAAATTTGCTTTTTGAAGAATATAGGATTTTGAAAATTCATGAATATTTTTGTATTACATTTTATTTTTTGAATTTTGTATTTTTTAATTCATTAAAAGTAAATTTATTGTTCATAATTCAGAATGAAATGTGATGTCATTTTTTAAATCTGCATTATTGCATTATATGAATTAGCTTTTTTGCTGTAAAACATTTATAAATTATTTGTTTAAATAGAACAATGTTTATTTATAATATGTAACATAAATTTTAAATTTTAATAAATATTATATTATTTATTTAAAATTATGTATGAATAGCTGCATAGTTTAAATTTGATACTTTCAAAGTGTATTATGTTAATGTCATTTTTAATTAACATTTATATCATATTTTATGGCTTTCTTCTAGATACATAAATTGTATTCTTTCATGGCATAAATTTATTGAAAGTGTTTATTGAAATTAATTTTCTTTTAGGCACAGTCTCCAATGTTTAGAGAATACCAGGAACAAGTTCTGAAAAATGCAAAAGCAATGGCCAAAGCCCTGATTGCAAAAAAGTACACTTTAGTATCTGGTGTGTTCAATACTTTTGTATAGTGCTCTTAAATTTGACATTTTTGTGTTTGTCTCATAAATTAATGAGTTTTTCTCTTAAATTCAAGAAATGAATACTGATGAATATAAATTTTATACATTATCGAATGGAAATACAACTGTGAGCAATACTATTGTCTATAAATGATCTTTTGATTTGGGTTTTAAACAGTTTTTTCAAATTTAGATTCTTTTCTCAAGTTGATTATTTGTTCAGAATCTAGCCTAATGTAAAATCTATTGATTTTGACTTAACATTTTAAAAATACAGAATATTATATTTTTAATCAATAATGGAAATTTAGAATAATCCACATTACAACTAATAAAGTTACATTGTGTAAATGTATACTCAGTTTGCCTTCTTTGTATTGCTCACTTCTGTAGGCAAAAAGCCAAAAAAAAAAAAAAAAAAAAAAAAAATCAATAGCAATGAATTTTTTTCCATAAGTACACTTCTGAAAAGCATCATTGGTTTCTTTCAAATTGTTTTCCCATTACGTTACTATTTACTCATCTATTTACAGTATTATTTGCTCTATAAACTACATAAGAAACAAATTCATTCCTATTTGTGATTTGAATTTTGTAAACAAAAATACCATCCGAATTATCAGAATTGTATGTTCTGAAAATAAAACTTTTTTGTCGATTTTATAAAACCTACAAAGTTAATTTCATAAAATTTTATTTTAGAAAATGTGTTTAAAAGTGTTTAATTGTGTGGGTAAATTAAAATTAAGTTTTTCAATTTTATTTCTTTATAAAACCTTAAGACAGAAAGAAAAAATAATTAAATTCTTCAAATTTTACTTTCTCCTTTAAATCCAGCAAGAATATATTCCTTTAAAATATACAGCACAATATTTTTGCTTATATTTGATGTTTAATCTCTCATTAATAAAAATATTTACTTCATTAACAATGAATTAAAAGACAGTTTTTTGTTTTATGTTTCCGTAATACTTACTCAGTATCATTGTTTTATTAAATCTTCTGTTAATTTTATTTATTTAATGACATTTTAATTATATCTAAAAAGGAAAATTTATGATGCTTGCAGGCGGAACAGATAATCATTTATTGTTACTTGATTTAAGGCCTAAGGGACTAGATGGAGCTCGTTTAGAATGTGTTATGAATCTTACAAATATCACTGCTAACAAAAATACTTGTCCAGGAGACAAGTCTGCTTTAGTTCCAGGTGGTGTACGATTAGGTAAGACATTATTTGTTATGTTTGTATGCAGTAACGTGAATAATTAAGTGCATAACTCAAATATAGCTGGTTTACTATTTGCATTTGGAATAATTATATATAATAGCAATAAAATAAAGCATATATTCCTTGTTTTAATATTAAATAGTTTATGTAATTCATGAACATAGTATCAACTTTATATAAATACAAATGCAAACAAAATGTGTGTATTTGTGTTATACTAAAAAACAGTTTAATTAAAGTTAGAAAAATGCTGATAAAGAATTCAAACTAAACATGTCGTATGATAAACAAGGAATGAAGTAATATTATGTACTGACCAAAGGACATGCAAAACCATATATAAAAGTTTGATTGCTAATTAAGTACAGTAGATGATTCTACCTAGCTGGACTCATTATTGAATAATAAAGATCTAATGTCTTCAAAAACCCAAGTCAAGATTTCATAAACAAGTTATTGCTTTCTGATTTTTATATATATTTCGAAAATATATAAACATAATCAAGAATATGAAAATGTATACAAATAACAAGATGAATTGTTGAGATTAATATAAAATTTATCATACTGTTATTATGTGAAAGATACTTGTTGAATTAAGGTAGATCAAATATAAGTATGAATTTTCCTTTTTAATTGTCTATTTGCAAATAAAAAAAACCAAGTGCACTAGTTATTTTTAAATACACATTCCTGCTTTAGAAATTTTTTCTCCTCGCAAAATGAAAGCTTCATTATGGCATCATCTTTGTTTAATATTGACTTAGGTCCAACCTGTGACCATTCGTTTCAAAGACTGCTATGCTACCATGATGGCATGCTATGATATAGAATAACTCTACCAGCATAATTCCCTGTACCTAGCCCAGAGTTGGACTCTACCAGTAAGTGGAAGCAAGCAGGTGGGAATTTTTGTAAATTATTTGCAGGGATCAAACAGAAAACTCCCTAATACATGCCCTACCACCCCTAGGCATTTCACTTGGAAGACATTGTGACCATGATCTTTTTAATGTGTTCCAGCTGCCTTTATTGAGTGCAGCCGATATCTGATTCAGCCAGGATTCATATATCCTTGTGATAATAAATACAATACCTAGCTAACCTGGTCATCATGGTCTTGATACTGAATATTGGATATTATTATTATCTTTACAAAAATTATGGAAAATTTTTTTTTCTCCAATTTAAGGATATTTCTGATAATATAATCAAATTAAATGACTTTTAATTAATTCCGTCCAGTGAAATAACAGATGATACAAATTTTTAATGTTTTGTTTGTCATATGGATTATTCCTAATAGCTTAGCTGATTGTGAATGTATTATTTGCACAATCAAGTAAAACAGAACTGTTTCTTTTGTGTATGTCCATAATAATTTTTGAAAATACATTGAAAATTTTGTTATGGTTAGAAGTTTGTGTGTCCTGCCTTAGTTAAAACTAAGCTAACTATTGCTAATTCATTAAAATAAACTATTCTTGTTTAAATCATATTTATAATGATAAAGTCTCTAATACAAATTAATTTATTCTGTATTAAATGTTTGTGCACGTATACTTAAGGACCTATTGCATAATTTTCTGTTCCTAAACAGGAATTTTTGTTTGGAAATATTGGGAAATACAGTGTTGCTTCCTATTTTTTACTGTTGTTGCATTCAGAGTAGTTTCATGGGAGTTTTCTAGGATTTCTCTTGCTGCAAGTGAATGTAAATCCACTATCTATAAAAAAAACTGCCCTGAAAGACATTACGCTTTGAATGGTACAGCTAAACAATCATAGTTTTTATAAGTATTCAAAGACCGATATTTCCTGACATGAAGGAAAATTTACAGCACCAATATAGCTGCTCATAGCCTCTTATGTAGTAAATTTATGTATCAAAATTCAATTTGCATTAAATTTTATCCTTATATTATCTTGTATCATTAATATATTCAAATTGTTTATTTATATAACTCATGTATCCCTTAATGTTTAGAATATTATATTTGTAAATGTTTTGTACAATTCTCAATTATTAAGCTTTTAGATTACTTTGTGATATTTAAAATACCTAATTCTTTATAGGTGTTCCAGCATTAACTTCTCGTGGCTTCAAAGAAAAAGATTTTGAACAAGTTGTTGAATTTATTCATAGAGCTGTTCTTATAGCATTAGAAGTTAAACCTAAAGCAGGTAATGGACTGAATCTTATTATAATGCAAAACTATAATGCAAAATTTGTTTTTACTTTATGATTCTTTATTTTAAATAGGAAAAACTGTGAAAGAATTTAAAGCATTTTTGGAAACTGATGAAGATGCTAAAGAAAAAATGAAATTACTTCGTAATGATGTGGAAGTCTTTGCTTCCAAATTTCCAATGCCTGGTTTTTCAGATTATTAAAATATCTGTAATCATGTCAAATTTAGTTAACATTTAGGAAACTAAATTTTTGCATTTAAAAATTTTATTTCAATATGTACAGAATTTGTTTAAGTAATATATTTCACTTTTAAAAAATTAACTAAATTTTACTTGAAAAAAACATTTAACATGATCATGATAGGAATTATTTTACCTTTGATAATCTTGATGATGTTACCTTATGAATTAATATAATTTTCACAGTTGTGCCATATGATATGATGTTTCCATAAGCTGAAAAAATATTCAAGTGTATAATAATTTGCTAATAAGTGTGTGATTATTTAAAATTGTACCTTGATGCTATATAAATAAATTATATTTTTGGAAGTTATGAGTTTTCCTATTACCTCCGATTTTATTGAATATAGTAATTTATATAATTTATTTCTTTTCTTAGATAATGTTTTATTATGTATTTTACAAAATAATATTCATTTACTATTGACATGAAAAAAAAATGAAAAATTATAAAGGTAAGAAATTTAAGGAAAAAATGTTATAGCTTGTAAGAGCTTTTTTCTATTCATGCAGATTGCGATTAGCTTTTGGAAATACAAATGCTAAAAATTTTTGATAAAGTTTGGAAATTTTATTATGCTCTTCTTAAATGTACATTTTAAATTTTACCAAAAATTTAGTTAATAGAGATGAAAGTTAATATACATTATTATTACTATGTATATTAAGTTTCATCTCTAATTATGTTCTCTTAACATTTCATAGTACATATTTTTTTAATTTAATAGAAAAATTTGACTATTAGAGCAAAAAATCCTAAATTGTAATTATGTATTGGAAACTATCAGTTCTATACCATTTTACTTTAAATTTGAATATGCTTTAGATTTATATTTCTGTTTTAAAAAAATTTATAACTCTCTCTCACACACACACATATTTTACTGTAGAATAAAAAAGTTGAGTTTTTTACTGAAACATTAACAAAGCAAATTTATTGTTTGAAAGCTATCACGATGTTTTTTTTTAATCTTTTCATTCTTAAATTTTTTTTAACTGTCCAAAGGTTTATTTTCATCTACTGGATATACTGCAATTAATCTAAGAATTTTTATCAATAATGTATTTTAACTGATTATTTTATTTTGAAGTACTTTTGTGCAAAATATTGGTTTTTTTTAAAAAATTTGAAAATTAATTTTTATGAACAGAAAATATTGAAGTTTTTTGTTTCAGTTTAACATGGGTTCATTATAATAATTTTTTAATTATTAAAAAATATTGTTGAATGAAAATAAATTGTTCATATTATTTTGAATAATGTATAAAAAATTTCCAGTGAGATATATTTAAAATGTTCATTTCTAAAATTCGCACAGTATAAAAAGAAATCTTGAAATTCTACAAAAGTTACTGAATAAAGCTCCTTTACATTTTAGTAGAACATTGAATTTAGTATCACAAATTTTAGTTTATATGCTAAATCTCAGTCTAAATTTGTATGAAATATGTTTTGTTGCTTAGCTAAATATAGGCATATGTGATTTGTATTTTTATATCTATCAAAATATACGAAGAAATTACACGAGTGCCTTATTCCCCAGACAATCTGAAATTTCTTCCATAGTGATATTTACAAATTCTCTGCTTATTTCTTAACCTGATGAGTTCTGAATGAACACGATTTATTATTTATAGTGTAGTCCAAAACGTTTCATGTTATACTTGAAACGTTTTGGACTACACTATAAATTTCTTAAATTCATGTTGTATTCATGAAAATTCAATTTCTTATTTTTAATCAGAGGCTTCAAAAATATAAATAGTTACGCTTAAAACTATCTGTAAGCAGTTTGGAATTATATATGTTTGCATTGTTAGTTGTAAAATTTTAAAGAAATTTGCCTCATTAAATGACCCACCCATTGAAAATGCTATTTGGATTCAAATCTTTCAGAGAAATACCATTTAGAACAGTTTGACTCAAGTCGATAATTTCAAAAACAAAATGAAGAAATAAAATCATTCTAATAATATATCTGAGGCCAGTGAGGAGGGACAAAAAATGAACTTTTGTTCTAAGATCTAAAGTATCTCTGGGTTTACCTACATATTTATTTTCTGGTTTGTTAAATGAATATTTTTAGGAAACAAATATGTTTGCTCTCAGGAACATTGAAAATAACGCACCAAAATGGAGGAGCGGGAAACTTTGGAAATAATTACACTGGTTTGCAAAACTTAACAGATGGTTTTTCTGCCATACTGAGGGACAATTTCATGTTCCGAGAAATCATCTGAGGGACATGAAATTCAGACATGAGGCACATCATTTTGTACTAAAGGATGACGAAAGCATAGTTGCACAAAAATGAATACAATGCATATAGTTTGTAATCAAACAAAAATATGCTTTATTGAACTCACAGTATCCTTGCACAAGATCATCTGTTCAAGAGGAACAATAACAAACAGATGTTCCTTTGTATGGGATATGCCCTCCTCTTACTGCAATGGTTGCTTCGTACCGTCTCCCCATACTCAGCACCAGATTGACCAGCAATTCTTGCGGTAAGAATGCCCATTCCTCAATCAGCATCTATTTCAGTTGCTGCATGTTGCCCGGGGGATGCAATCGTGCCACAATGCAGTTCCCAAAGCATCCCACACGTGTTCCATGGGATTTAAATCAGAGGATTACGCTAGCCAATCCATTCGGGTGATGTCTTCATTTTCCAGTAGCTTCTGAACAGTATGAGTCTAATGTAGCCGTGCATTGTCATCCATAAAAATAAAATCTGCTCCAATGGTTCCTCACTAGGAGAAGGATTACCTCCTGACAATATCCATCTCCGGTTACAGAACCTCTGTCGAAAACGTGGAGCTCACTCCACCCGTTCAGCATAATGCGTCCCCAGACAAGAACTCCAGGACCACCATAACGGTCTCTTTCCGTTATGTTACTGGGATGAAACTGTGTCCAAACCTCTCTCCAAATCAACTGGATTTGAGAATCGTTTGTGGCACTGAAACGACTCATCTGTGAAGAGGACGCGACTCCATTGACCAGATGTACAGTTTTTGTGCTCTTTGCACCACTCTAAACGGTACCGCTGATGGCGAGCTGTCAACGAAATGCAGCGTTCGGGATGGTGGGTGAATAGGTCACTTTTGTGAAGGCACCTGGCCACAGTAAACTGCGACACTCATCGCCCCATTACTGTACACAGTTGCTGAGTAATGGCGCTTGCTGACTGGTTTCAGGTTTTTTTCGCCTGCAGGACGATATGGCGGTCATCCACTGTAGTTGTTTTCCTGGGGTGGCCACCACTAATCTTTCGAATAGCTGTACATGTGGCTCTGAAGGCTTTCCAAATCTACGAAACGACGCTTGTTGATTCCGAACTCTTCAGCTACACTAGTCACACTACGCCCCTCTTCCAGTTTTACAAACACTCTTCCACGTGTGAAGTCGTCCAGGTGATTTCTTCTAGCCATGTTTCTCGTACACACTCACTTGCACATGAAACGAAAGTCTTTAATTGTTCCTCCGTCCTACCTTTTATTGTAGGCTTGAACTGCGCGCGACGAGCGCATGCGTTTTGCATACTCTCACGTCACCTATGACGTTTTGCCACTGATATTTGCATACGAATGACCTTTCTACTGTATTACTTGTTCTTTGCACTGATCGCAAGAACTCCTTTTGTGCAATTTGATGGCTATCTGCTTATTATTTACATTGTTGATTTAGTTTTGCACACTAGTGTTTTATGAGATCCAGTTTGCAAATGCTCTAAGTTTGGTGCCAATGTACTTAACTACACACCCAACAGCTGCGCTGCAATGAGGAAGGGACCCCTATATAAACTGATGCAAAGTGGAACATTCAGAAACGTGAAAATTGCATGCCGACGCTTGAATTATTTTAGAAAACGATGAATACCAGAGAGACGTGTGAGATATTTCGCACAGTTAAACCAGTTTGAGTGGGGATTCATCATCGGCGTGAAAACCGCAGACTGGTCGAAGCTCCAGTCTGCGGTTTTCAGGTCGATCGTTCGAAGTGAGCCGTCAAGACATGTTTGGAGCAGTAGACACTAGGTGACACCCACGTACTGTGTCTGGGTTGGACCAGGAAGACGCCAAGGTGAGAAGATCGTTCGGCAAGCACTCGTGAATCTCGTAGTGACTAGTTCCACTATACAGGCAGGTGAAGGGGTGCCAGTTGTTCTGCATACAGTGTTTAGATGCCTTCTGGAAATGAATCTGCAATCCAAGTGCCCGTTTACAGCGATGCCATGCCCGAGCGAGTGACGTGGAATACCACAGATTGGCAAAACGTGATGTTAAGTGATAAATCCTGATTCGTTTTGGGGACAGATGGTAACCTCGTGTTGGTTTGGAGGCAACCTGGTAAACGGTTCTCTTCCAACCAGACTGTAATGCGACACATTGCCCGCATAGCATGCGTAATGATCTGGGGACCATAGCTATAATAGCTGGTCCACTCTAGTTGTGGTATGTGGAACTCTTCCTAAATGGTGTTCCAGAGGCAATTTTCGTGTAAGATAATGCTCGTCCGCATACAGCTCGAATTGTTTAAGACTTCCTACGTCATATCCAAACTATTTCATTGCCAGCGCTCATTCCGCATTGAGCATATTTAGGAACAGCTGAAACGACAGATTCATCTCACTCTGTACATGATTTTGAGGTGCCTGTTCAAGATTTGTGGGTACATCTGCCTTCGAAGGACGGCATCATTTCTTTACGATGCTCCTCTTTGCAAATGTTTTACGTCGCCAATTTATATAATACGTATCTCCTTTCAACGTCATTTAAGGATTTTCAATGATCTGATCAATTTTCCCACTGAAAAAGTGGTTATTGCTATTTCAAACTTTTGTATCTGTAATCGTAACTTCGAGAGATTTATTGTTTTAAATCATCCCAATCTACACCCCATACATTGAAATAAATAACTATATCTAAATTTCTATTTCGATTGATTGAACGATTCGACCACTTGGGACTCGTATATATAGGAAGTTTATTTTAGACCACCCAGTATTCCCCGAATTCTTTTGTATTTCAGTTTATATGCGGAATAATTTTTAAATATTACTTTATAAACATTTGAATAAGTAGATATTTTATGTTAAGATTTTAGATTGAAAAAATAAAAACATAGGATTAATTATATTAATTTGAATTTACTATATTGTGCTTTCTTATTAGTTTTTATTGATTTGTTCTCTTTATTTTATCACATCATTTTGTTAATCAGATGTAGTTCAAGTTGTTTTAAATTAATATTTAAAATCTATTTAATGTTTATTTTATCTGACTCATATTTTCTTCCTATCTGCCATCTTGAAACGATTACTTAGTTTGCATGTCCTGGTATGAGTTTTAAAACTTAGCGTCTTTCTCTAATAGGTTTTCAATTATACCACAGATATGTGGGGAAAATGTATCGATTTTTCCAATTTAGTTTTAAGGAATTTTAAAGTTTAAAAAATATGTATTCTTTAAAGTTCAATGCATTACCAAATAAAATTTCTTAAATGGAAAAACTTGTATTATAATTTTTTTTTTTTTTTTTTTTTTTTTTTTTTGTCATTTGATTTACTTATGTTTTGAAACATTTAATAGTTTACTAATGCAATGAATAAATTTAAATTCATAACAAATATTTTGCACTTCCAATTCTGTCTTCACTTTAAGAATATGATCACTGAAATTTATTCTTAATTTATACATGTTAGAGTTATTTTTTTATTTTATTGTGTTTAAATACATTATTTTGGTACATTAAATACATTATTTCAATTCACAATCTATAAGCTTATTTACTGTACTTATGGATTTCTGAATTGGAGTTTTATTTATAAACGTGTTCACATTATTAGACTCAAATGACACTTTTGTCATTTTAACCTTCGTATTTTGATAAAATAATAAACAACTTTATAAGTGAACTTTAATATTTTTTAAACATTCTTTTGTGCGTAATAAGCATTTTAACTATTTTTGCCATATTCTTTACTACAATTTTATATGTTTCTTACATTTCTACATTATAATGCCATATTTTGATGGGCTCTTCAATTATTGCTTACTTTGTAGTTGTCATCTTTTTTTAAATTCTTTCTTAGCAATTACCCATAAGTTTTCTACGATATTCATATCTGTGCTGTTTCCAGTCAATTTTTTTTCTTGCAAAAACGTGATTTTTTTTTTAGAATTTTGGCATGGTGCTTTGTCATACATGAAAATGAAATCATTATTTTGATATTAATCGTTTACTTGGAGGTATGAAACGAGTTTCGAGAATTTTTATATATTAGTCCTACTTTAAAGTTCCTTCTACAATGTACAGATGTGACCTGGATCGTGTACAAAAATCACACTCCGAATCATAACTTGTGTGGGATGTTTATCAGTCTGAACTACATATTCAGGTCTGAATTTTTTCTTATTCTTTTTCTGACATATTAACTACATTCATCAGAAATTTGAAACATTGATTCATCGCTAAAACACTTGGAATTTAATAAAACATTTCATAAAGTAATTTATATATATATATATATATATATATATATATATATATATATATATATATATATATATTAGATATAAACTGTTAAAGAAAAAAAATCATAAATTAAATTAATTCAAATTAAACTTAAGAGTTTTCATTTACTAGTAATTTTAACAGCATTATGGAACAAATATGTTGGTTTTTTTACCATTTCCTTCTCATTTTCTAACATCTTTTCTACACTTTTAGCCTAAAAAATTCGTGATTTAGTCATTTTCGGTGTAATTTTGGCTTTTTTTTTTTTTTTTTTTTTTTTTTTTTTTTTTTTTGAGGTCGGCTTGCATGTAATCTTATACTTAAGCCATAATTCCTTTTACTAAACTTGAGGCAATAATAACTAGATCTTGCATTGATTCTTTTTGCTTTCTTTCTTTTTAAGAGAAATTCGTTAATTTTCTCTTGGGGTTCTGTCTTGGGGTTAAAATTTGTTTTATACCACATTTTTTTTACTCTGTTTTGAGAATAAACGCTTTTTTTCTAAAGAAATTTTAGTCCTATTCACAGATTTTTGAGATATGTTCATTTTTTTAGCAATTTCTTATTATATTATAATTAGTTAATTGAGCTAGTTCAGAATTTGAGTCACATTTGTGCTGGAGAAAAATATTTATTCTTCTCCATTATAAGAAAACTAGCAAATTTTTCGTTAAAAAAATATGACATTGATAAACTCTTAAATTTATTTATATTCACAATACAACTACATTCATATTAGTTAACACTAAATTAATAAAAATTATCTTTAAATTTAACATTATATTCCACAACAAACTGAAATAAAGAATAGTAATTTGAAGTAATAATTACATAAAGAACAAAAAATTTGCAAACGTCTTTTGTTGGCTGTTAAGGGATATTGTGTTACCAACTTTTAAAATAAAATATAATAATGAATGTGTCAAAAAAATAAGTACATTTTACTGGCTTAATAAAAAGTTAAAATTTTTATTACTGTGATTATTATAAAATATATATTTATTTATTAGATAGGTCATGAGGAATCTTAAAAAATTAAATGATTGAGTCTAATAATGTGAACTCGTTTGTAATTATCTTGTATTATTAAATTTTAAAGATTAAATGTTTATTTTATGATTAAGTATTAAATGCATAAATAAGACGGAGTTGATAAATACAAATGTTAATAATAAAGTGAAAATGTTTTATATATGTGCCTATTAAAATTCCTTACAGCTAAAAGGGGAAAATATTTTGTGCAAGTATTAAAGTTATTTAATGGTCATTCCTATAAATGCAATTTTAATCCTTGTGCTTGCTATCAGTATTTTTGACTCGTGTTTAATATTGCAATTTCTAATATTAGGGATTTATGCAAAATGCTACATTTTTGGTATATCAAATTTACCCCAATTGTTATTTACCCGAAGCCTACTGGCATAGTGGTAGAGCTTCCCGCTCCTACGGCAGAGGAGGTCTAGGATCGTTCCTCAGACTGGGTAAGGTCGACTCAGTCTTTCATCCACTCAGTGGGTCTCTAAAACTTGAATACCAAGAAGCATGCTAGGGAGGTCACATTAGGCTGACAACGTAGCTGAAATATATATACTTTGCACCCCAGGGCATTTGGTCATTAAAACAGATATGGACATTTCAGGCTTTGGTCTCATATGGGTTGTCGTGCCCCTGAGTTTAAGTTAGTAGTAATTTTCACAATTTATGTATTCTTTAATTTCAATCTTTAAATATTGTTACCACGTCAATTTAATTCAAATAACCTATACACATCTATGTTTATAAAAAACTATTTTTAATTACTTTTATTTGTTCATAAAAATTAGTTTTATTGTCATATATGCCCATAAAGTGAAATGCAATTTGTAAGAATGTTAAAAGATACAAATAATTGCAATTATATATATATATATATATATATATATATATATAAAGAGAGAGAGTAAAATCATTATAGGATAAAAAATTAATTTTTGAAGCCATAGTCATTTGCTCTCATTCCTTTCCATTTTTTAGTAACATATATTTATAGATTTCTGTTTGATATAAATTTGAAAGCATGGATTTTATCTTATGAATAATTAAATCTTATATTTCACATATATAATTATTATATTTAATTACAAAGATTAGTTACATTATGAATATATCTTGGTGAATTTAAATGACTCTTATTTGTGAAGCATTTTAACTAAATAAACTCCATCACCTATATATATATATATGTTCGAATGCTTACAACATAGTGCTAAAATTACAAGTAATTATTTAAACATAGAATGTGTACATAAAAAGCACAATAAAAGTGTGCAAATTACTTCCTATATTAGTGTTGTTTTTTTCAGTTTCACAAAAATTTAAGTTATTTACATCATGTCTTCTCTTACATCTAATAATTAACTATGTGAAATATTTAAAAATTATTCTAAAGCTTTATAAAAATTATTGCTTGGAATTTTTAATTATTAGATAAGAAATGTCAGTAAGCTATTGAATATCTTGTGTTATATATATATATATATATATATATATTTTATTTAAATCGGGATTTTTTTTCTGAAATTTTACTATTGATCCAGACTTTTTCAAATTTTAATGACAATGTTCAACCCATTCAGCCTTAGACTTTTATATTCAGAGACACGCGCACATGCCAAGTTTAAAGTAAGATTTTATAAAATTTGAAATTTGTGCAAAAAATATCTTAAGGGTTTATAAATATAAATTTCTGTTAAGATATTACAACTCAAAAAGTAAATTAAAATTATAAGGAAAAATTTTGTTTTATAGGACATATGCAGGTATGTCATAAGGCTAAAAAGGTTAAAGGCTAAATGAATGAGGTTTTAAAAGGAAATATGCTATTGTGTTATTTTGATTTGTGAGTAATGAGCCAGTAAATTAATATATCATTAGATTCCTCTTATAAGTAATTTTTATTGTAAACATTCATACAATTAACATACATTTATAGTTTTGGTGAAACATGTGAATTTTTGTGAATAATTATTCACGTAAAAAGAAACAATCAAAACTTCACAACAGTTTTATTATTATTAGCCACCATACAGAATACGGAGCATTCCTGTACAGTCATTGAAAAAAAGTCAGCAATACTGTTTAGGTTACACGTAGAGTAATTGTGCTCATTACATCGCCAAGAATAATTGTGCTAACCAGAAGCAATTTGACTCGAAGCATATCATCTCCTCCGCTTCACACAAGACATACAAGTGTCGAAATGGAATAATGTGAAGAACACAAAATCTCAACACATAAGTCTAAGCATTTCACGAAAGTGTTGAGTAAAAAATATTAAAGTGGAATATGATATACAGTACCATGACTGAAGAATGAAATCATTTTTATGTATTTGTGATATGAAGTCATCGGAAGGAAACATATTTCTTTTTGTTCTCATCTAATATAGCTTTACTGAAATAGAAGAATTTACTTTTGAAAGGTTCCTCCCGCTTTAGATTCACTCAATCACTTGTGATATGTGAGGAGATAAACTTTATTTGATATGCTTTAATTGGATGGAAAATTAATCATAAAAATCACTGATATGTAATCTCTTAGAAAGGAAGTTCCTTCCGATCCCTCAGAAATTTTGAAATGAAAATGTATAATTAATGTGAAAATTAAAATCATGATAAAAACATCTCCTCAGTCGATAAAAACAGCTTATGAGAATAGAGAATTGCATAGAAGTTCAGCTGTTTTTATTTCGTTTTCAAATCACAATAACACTCATATATATTATTTTACAAAGCGTATAAATAAATTCTTTTGTCGCAATAACAAACTTTGCTGACAAAACTGAGCATCCAATTTTTGTCTCGCCGCCGCATTCAAATACTAAAAATCAACGACACGCAATACAACAAACAACTGTAAAATAAAACCACATTGATTTTCGAAATACTAGGTATTGCTTTTTTGTTTTAAAATCACACTAGTTAAAATTTGAAACGCAGGAAGAACTTTCGCCGTCAATCAACAAAACAAACTATAGTCGTGAGCCCCGAAATTATTGACACTCATAAGCTCGTTGATTATTGAGTCATCAATCCAGGAAATTGTGAAAGAAGTGCTTGAGATTGAAAAGATTGTCCGGTGTACACTTACAGAATAATGGTAACTACACCTACGAAGCATCAAACACAGGTGCTGTAAAGACCGGAAAGCAACGATTGGGCGCCAAAAACTCTTCGTGTCTAATTGAGCTCTATTAAGGGACCTTTGCCTCTTTATGGTTGAATTTACCACTGGAGATAAGAATACAGGAAACAAATTGATGTTATACTGAAGGGACCACTGCACAAATTTACCTGTTCATGGTAGAATTTCCTGGTGGAGGACACATCATAAGAAACAGATTTTCATGTCAAAAAACAATTTCGAGTCTTTTTTTTTTTCGAGGCTACCTCTACCAGTTAAGAATCCAGTTTTTAGAAAATATGTACGAAAAGATGAGTTGGTCCCAATTCTGTACTTTCGTACAAATTACTTCTGTTAGAAAATATCCAGTCAATACCAGTACATAGCAGAGCTGATGGCACCCGCCCGTTTTTTGGCTTTTTTACCAAAAACTTTCAGAATCTAAGTGCAGTAAAGAGAAAATTCTTAATAAAAAGACTAATGAGAAAACGATTTCGGTATGATATGTTTTATCTGTTTGGCATTTGAGTAACCGTAATTTAGTACTTTTTTCTCTTGGAAGACCATTTTGATCTAAATAAATAAACACAATTTTTAAATTGTATGAGCTGCAAACTGCTTTTCCTTAAAAATAAATTAAGTCATGGAAGTTATGTTTACATAGCATCTTTAATTTCTTATACTTTACTTTGGCACATAATGACGTAGGCAGTGTTCGCTCCTTTTTATTCTCTCTTTTTAACTACGAAAAATTCTAATTCTAAAAATTATCAAAATATTACTTTGACTTACACTGTTTTCTTAATACAACACATGCTTGTTTTTATTTGGAGCCCTCCTTTCCTTAAAACAGTATGCAGCTCACTTTAAATATAAATAAGAAATTAATTTCACTGCATAAAATTCGAATACGCACTATCACTTTAAAATCTTTACCCCCTTTTTGTGTTAAAAATATTGGCGGCGCAAAATTATGTTGATTATTTGATTGGAATTTGATAACATGATTATATATAGTTATCGTTGCAATACAACAACACTACGGAACTTTGAGGCCTAATGCCCGGCTGATGCACTTGTATAATATACAATAACAACTACATCTATAGAAATAGTGCATATACAATGTCTCAAAAAATGTGATATGTAATGGAGAACTCCGGTTCTCCTTCCACCTGTCTTTTTTGTACTTGAATCTTTGACTTTTCTCATCAGCTTAGGGCGTAAGCAACTCTTTCCATCATGTTAGGCTAGTTATTAATTAGGACCTTTTTCTCGATCAAATGTTGCATTTCGGGCTTCAACTAACGGTACGGTTTATTATTTATACTTGGCATACAACAATAGTGGTAAAATGCTTTACTGAGATTAATGTATTTTTTGAAACAAAAATAAATATATTTACATCGATTACGTCACATAGAATCACACAAAAAAGTAATATTGGAAACAGAGATCTCTTCGAAGATCGCTCTTGTAACCACCGAGAGCTAATTACACCCCCACATTCTACTTATTGAACTATTTTATGCAAAACACACCAGCGCGTAGATGTTTCATTTTCTCTCATTATTTTATCAACTTCCAAAATCATTTTTGAAAACGATACCTGGGAACTGTTGGAAATATCTGTACCTAAGTTAAGGACCACGTTTATAGAGGTTTGTTAGTATAATTCTGTTTTGGCACATTCTCAAAGATAAGTGGGAAGGGTATGGGAAACACAGCTTTTAAATTTTAACATCATTATCCAATTATGGGAGTGAGAGATATGTTGCTGAAAATGGGATCGAGTTGCCTACACTGACTTCCACCTTCGGCAGCAGGCACTTAGTTCCTAGCAACTTTGTAAAACTCTGTTTAACAGATACAATTTTTTTTAGCTTTTTACAATTTTACCCTGAAAACAGGCTTGATATGTTTCCTTTAGGCTTAAATAGCTTTTGGTTCTTTGCATGTATATATATAGAAGTATATATATATGTATGTATATATATAAGAGTAAATAGAGTAAATAAAAGTTTCGATTGTCCAAAGGTCCGTTAGTCGATACAGAAAGGATTTCCTGTCAGGAGCCTAGGGATGAATTCTTATTGCCAGATACAGGTAGCGGGATTGACATCAGGATATTCGAGTAATCAGGTGCTGGACTCTTTACCAAGGAGGGAGAATAGGAGGTCTTCCAGGAATCGAGGAAATACTAATCTAAAAGAGAAGCTAAGAAAAGCAATGAAAATAAGTAAAAGAATGATTTAGCAGTGAAGAAAGAAGATAGTTTTTGAAAAAAGAATAGTTTAATTAACTCACCAGAAACTGACAAGACTAAGGTGCAATAAATGGAAAAAGAGCGGATTATTTAAGTGGGGCAGTTGGCACGTTCTTCCACAGCAGTGGTAACTGAGCACTATGAATACTGTAAGGAAAGATAGAAATTGTAAAATTGAATATACCTTTCACAAGATGATAGAATAAGAAATACAAGAAGCTGGATGCTTATTTTACTTAACATATATTATATGATTAGATAGTAAATATCTTATTAAAGATATATTGAAAAAACAATTTAATTAAGTCTGTTGATTATTATTATTTTAAAAACTAAATAAAAAATTATTTTATAAATACACATGCCGGAAAAAATATATTGATGCTTTCAATAACAATTAAATTAACTTCTACTTTTGAAAGAAATTATTGAAATACAATTTTTCAGTTCCACTGATGCATCTGATTGGTGCTTACTTCATGAATAAATTAAAATTAATTATATATTATAATACATATACCAATGAATTAATATTGCATTTTTATTTCTTTGGTTCTCATGCGAGATTACTGTTGATTTAAATCATTGTGTTTTATAGGAACAAATTAATTCTTGAATAATACTATTTAAATGTACCAACATGATTTTGTTTGATTTTAAAAATTTGTCAATTTGGTGGCAAAGATAAATCTGTTATAATATATGTTTGGTTAACGCCCTAATGAGATATGTGTTCATATTATTTATGACATGCATATGCTGTGTTGGTTGAGATAGTAAAATTTACATGTTCTGCTAAATTAGTATATTGCTTGTTCCATTATAGAATTGATAATGTTTTACATTTCTAACATTTACTTTTCTTTGAAATATTTAATAAAATATATTTTGCTATTTGTTCATAGACATAAGTACTGTTGCGCATCAATAATTTTAGTCATTCAAGAATTTGCTAAGTGATTTTACTGAGATGTTTATTTCAGGAATTTGAAAGGGAAAAAATATGCAAATATTTACAGTAAATCAGCCTTTTTCTAAAACCCATTAATTTTATATGAGACGCAACGTACACCTGATTATCTCTTGAAAACTGGTACATGACATATAAAAAATTATTAATACTTACTAAGGGCTAAGATCTATCGCTTCCAAAAAGTCATTTGAATGTAGAAGCACAAAATTGTTTCAATTGCATTTGTATGCGTAGTTTAATATTATCACAATTCCTGAAAACTTTTAAAAATAAATTTTCAAATGATCAATATTCAAAGTTAATTTAATGAATACTTATTTGTAAGGATTAAATTAACTGAGGTTTTTCTCTTAGCACAGTATTAAGTAGTAAAATAACAATACAAAATTTTTGTGAAAAATAATTTTTAAGATTAGTTTTCACTTTTAAGAATTAAAATTTTTTAAGGAAAAGAATTAAATTCAAAATAGTGGCTCTGCTGCCAGAATACGTCATTTGCGAGGAGCATAAAAATGGACGTCTCAGAGCAAGGCGGTAATTGTCGCTGCGTATCTGATATTAGAAATCTTTTATAGCGAAACTGTAACAGTAGACTCCAGGCATTATTTGACCGAACAATTTCGATGACGATCTATGGAGAGATTAGAGGCAGGACAAAGTCAGATAGAAGTGGCTAGATGGTTTAATTTGAGTCTGTCTGTGATCTTTGGAATTCATAATCTTTGGCAACAATTTTTAACCATGTATTCGGCATCCAGAAGGTTCAGCCAGTGCTACCATGAGTACCGATGACCGATATTTGCCATTATGTGCTCAAAGAAATAGAACAACAACTGCGGCTGGGCTCAGATATTCCCTTGGTGCAAGCTCTGGAAGGTTGATGTCCAGATCAACCGAGCCACGAAGGCTTCACGCGTGTGGTCTTTAATACAAAGCTACCAGAGATTTGCATCCCATTCACATCACATCATAGGAAGGAACATTTCCAATGGGCACTTTAACATGTTCTCCTGACGCGTGATCAGTAGAGGTTATTCTCTTTAGAGGAGTTTTGCCTCGAAAGCGACAGTAGGCGCATTTTCATTTGAAGACAACGGGGAACTTGTTTTCATTCATAAAAATCCATGAAAGAGATGCATACAGATCAAGCAGCATCTGTGATTGGGGTGATTTTTCTTTGTATGAACGAACAGACCTTCATGTCTTTTCCCGTGGAAGTGTTAATACTCACACCTATAGAGATGACATCCTTGATGCTTATGTGCTACAAAATGATAATGTGAGACAAAACAGAGGTTGCATCGTGGATGATTTTTGAGCAGTAAGCATTTGAGCGCATTCCGTGGCCAACTAGATCACAGAAACTTAACTCAATTGAACATGTTTGGAACGTTCTAGGACGACGTGTAGCTGTTTTCAGTACCCCTCTTAAGATACTAATCGCACTTTAAACTGCTTTGGAAGAGCAATGGCTCGCACTTTCTACACAATTAACAGACCGCATAATTGAGAGCATCACACATTGCTGCATGTGCTGCGTTGCTTCTAAGGGAAACGTTCTGCATACTATGTATAAATTTCATTAAATTGCAATCATAACTATTTGCGTTATCATCATTTTTGTGATTTTTCCTTAATTTGTGAAACCCAGTGTATTACAATGAAATGTTTTAATTATTAAAACTATAAATCTTCATTTGAAATTGAAACCATGAATCTCTTTCCTTTTTTCTTAATTAACTATACGTTCAGATTTATTGCAACCTTTAACAGCGTTTGTAAAAGAGCTATTGATTTTTACCTAAAAATATGATTAAGCTTTCTAATAAAATTAATGATATATTCTCAACAAAACATTGCTAACATTGAAAATGTCATTGAAGCATATTCATGAAGCTTCTTTGAAAAGTACTTCGTAATGTTTTCCTCTATATTTTGTTGACTGTAATGATTTACATTTTATGTATAATTTTAATTATGTAATTTATTTTAACAAACAGCAATTATCCTACAAACTACTTTGCACTATCCGTGTGTACGATACATGGGAATAGTAAGTATGAGGACCTTAATCATTAGATTATTTCCGAAATAAATGGAATGAAAACTAGTAATTAGTTATAATTTACACCCTTATTTTATTGTGTTAATATATTCTATTGGTGGCTAAATATTATTGGAAATTTTTTTTTTCTGTGAAAGGATGAATTATTCACTCATCTTATATATATATACAGAGGCGATTAATGTTGTCAGAATAACCAAGCGAAGTATATTTTAACTAAATAGTCTTTACACTAGTTTAACTCGTAGATTATAAGCTGAAGGTTGTTGCACTTCGTTGATAGATGTGTATCAAGGAAACAGAAATGCATCAACTATCTTCCGATGTTCAACAATCGCTGGCATTGAACTTGGAACCTTCTACTCCGAAGAACGCAATTCTAACAAAATGATACAGTGAGATTTTCAAAGGAATTAATTTCACATTCAACAAATTGATAAAAACATTGCTTTGTAATTAAATGCATGTTTAACTCTTAGGTAAATCATTTTAGTCCTAAACGTTAAGGAAAGTCAGCCTTTAATTTAATGGTAAGCAATTTCTTCCATGAGTTTTTATGTAAATTGTTATATTGTCAAACAAAATTTAAATAGCGGTAAAAAATTTTTTAAAAATCTGACACAGGTTTATACATTATAATTCTTTTTTTAATCGTTCTTTGTATTATGTTATGCGTTATTCTTCGTCTGTCAAAAGTGCTACTTCTAACTGAACATAATGATTTTATAGAAATAAAAACCTCACCTGAGAGAGAGATCATTCATCAAATTTTTTTCTACGGATAAAAGTATGATTTTTTTTTTTCAAATAGTGAAGAATATTTTGATTTTCAGGATTTTCTTTTGTATTAATATGTCTTTTTTCATTTTATTCATTTTGAAATTTACATAATATTTACTGTAAACAATTTTTGCTTTTGTACGAAGTGCTAAATTCCTTGTAAGTTTGTATTGTGTAATTTTAATTTTTTCTTAAATTTGATCACAGGATGTTAATATTAATACAATCTTATGTATTAATATTAACATCCTTTAACTTTCCATCTATTTTCAACTGATAAAATTATATTTAGTTAAAGAGCTCAATTCCACTATTGTGGAATTAGTTGCCAAACTTTCGTGTGGATTATTCTTAGTTCTACGCGCAGTATAACTTGGGATCCTAGATTTTGTTCCCAAGTAAATATTTTTCAAATTTTAATGACCTTAAAGGGATGAAAAACTGAATACGTTTCCTTCGATCTAACTTCTACCTGTTATTTAGCTGCAATAAGTTAATGAATTTCCATATATTTGCTTATAATGAAACAGCTCTAATATTTATCGTCGCTTACTTGTATAAAAATGTTGCGAAAATTTAGAATTAAAGTATAAAAATAACACCACTTCACTGATGATAAGTTGTTTGCTTCATTCTAAATGAAAATGCTTGAAAAATGATGCAAAATATGCATTTTATATAAAAACACTGAATTTATGACAATCAATTTCGCAAAGAAATGAGTGATGAAAAGCAAACTTTTACATGCATTTAGTTTTTTTAAGTCATAGCTGAGAATGTTTTCTAGATTTAGTTTTTAATACTTCATGTTGCATTTTAATTAGAAAACCCAAATATTCTTTTAAGTTTTAATGAATAATTTGAGAGACTTATATAAGAAGATATATAATACTAAATCTTTTAATTTTCTAATATAAGAATATGAAAAGAACCAAGTACTTTTGATAATTTTCATGAATAATATGGAAGCCATCTATGAAGATTATTAAGTACTCATTAATGAATTATTTTAAAGTTCTAATTCAAGGTGATACAGGTATACAGTATGATTATTACATATACAACAATTAAATTACAGTTGATAAAATAAATGAATGATTCCATTCCGTAAATTAATTCAGCATATCATTCCATTCCATTTCAGGTAATTCTGAGTTTTTACCAATGGAATATAAATTAATAAAACAGTCTAAATCAGCGAGTCAACAATTGTGAGTCAGGTGAATTTAACAAACGACTATATGGTTTATGGCAAGATGCCATGAATTTGGCACGCGACCAGTATTTTCTTTGTAGCAACGCAGTTACTTAAAATAATTCTCAATTTCTTCTTTTCTTTATGTTTTTTTCTATCACTAAAAGGCTTACGTTTTCTTTGTGTGAAAGTTATAAAAAGTCGGTGGATTTTGTGTCATTTGTTAAGAAGGATTTCGAAGAAAGGGTGTTGACTTTAAATGAGTATGCAAAGGAATTATAAAAACGTTCTTTAATTTTTAAACGTGAAATTCCGGTCTTATAAGCTATTTTCTATAAGAAATTAATATTTAAAAACAATTACATTACATAATTGATTTTATTAAGACAAAATTATTTTCAAAGTAATTTAATAATGTGATGAAAGTATATTAAAACTAGTTATGATATAATTTTTAAAACAAAAAATATAATTTTTAAAATTTTAAAAAAAGAAGGAACGTATATTAAAAAATAGTCGCATCTTTATGTCTAAATATTTTTTTGTGATGATTAAATAGGTAATGTATATTAAAATTGCTGTCAAAGTGAATAGATTTAAAATACAAAGAAGCATGCATATGGCAAATACTGTATTTTTTAAATCATGCTGAAATTTTATATTCTAAAATATATGCATACATTATTTATGTATGTGAGAGTAGAATTCTTGGAAATGTGCTTCGAAAATTATAGACACAACTATGACATTTTAATTTTAATTAAAATTTGGTAGTATTATGCCCTAAAATAAAATGATTAATTATGTAATAAATACGTTTTTAAAAAAATCGCTCAAGAACAAAGAGAGAATTTTCCAAAATAAAAAATACAGTAAAATTTCTTTTATAAACAGAACATAATCCTACAGAATATGTAGATACAAATTATTAAATTTGAAATAGGGGTTATTAAAATAATTGTAACAAAACTATCGTTTAGAAATCTAAGATATTTTACTCCATGTAGCAAGAATTTAAAGAAAGGTAATATTTTTGGTAAGATAGTATATATATTTTTTGGAATATTTTCAGTAGAAATTTTTATATACTTACCAAAAAGCGGGAAAAATACATATTCTGATAAAAAATTTATAAGCTTCGATCAGAACACATTATGTCATCTTAAATTATTGTAATTCCCCTTGTGTTTTACAAATATTTTTGTAATATATCACAGTTTCAACGAGTTAGAAAATTTTTGCGTAAAATGTTTACTTCATCACCTCAATATTAGCAGTAGTGTAAGGCGAGAAAGTACACAACCAAAAGTGTAAAATAATTTAATAAATACAAAGTTTTTCTTACCTGTGGCACTAAACAATTGAACTGTAAATTGTCAATTAATTTTTTTTTTCATTTCTGAGTGTTAGTATTTGTTTGCTTCACAAGGGATCATAAACAAATTAACTACATTAATGATTGGGTAAGCTACAATATTTTGAAATCATTAAAAAGTGATATTTATTTTAAGAAAAATGTCATCAAGTATATTTGAACAATCTTAATAAATGAATTAAAATTGTATGAAATAATTAGAAAATAATAAATGAAAAAAAAGCTTAAAACTTAACAAAAAAATAATATAAAATTTTATTTTAAGAAAAATTCAATGCAAAAAAAATTCATGTATCTTCTCCATTCCGTGATCCAAATTTATCTCCTTAATGCTTTTAGAATCTTAATCAACACTGATTTTTAAAATTATTAAGATAATATTGCATGTGCAAAAAGATACTCTTTATGTCTATCGCAATTTTTACTTACGTAAGTAATACATTTATACACATCCTTTTTCCCTCGTGTTTCATAAATAAAGTCTTCTTGAAGTCGTTCAACAATGAATTTTCTCTCAGAAAACGAAACTAGTTCCTTAGAACATCGAAAAAGTATTCTCCATTGTATAAAAATGTCTTTCTTTATAAGACATTTCTTGGAATTATCTTTTTTAATTTAAACACATTTGTAAAAAAAATTGGAATGAAAATATAAAAGAATAAGAGAACACGACATTATATTCTACCTAAAATAATTGTCATTACTTCATATTGTGTGGATGTATAATTTTAACTTAATATAATAAAATTTAATCTCACACAACAAAGTGACAAATAATGCAGAAAAGAAAATATCACACAGCCGAAACTAATTTGGTTTAAAATTTAACAATTCATAATATAACAACTTTATAAAAATAAATTTTTTATCATAAATTTTAAATTATTAAGAAATGTTTCGAAATTTCTTGACAAACTTGATCTGTAGTAGCACTTCTTTTAATGAGTAAGACTTTTAATGAAATCCGATGAAAATCTTGTCTCTATTTTTCTATAATTACCCTCTCTTTATTTAGAAAATCTTTTGAGATTTATTTCAGATACCGTATTCTTTTCTTCAAACGATGTCATGTTTCTTACCCTAAAGTAGAAACTGTCATGAGCAGTAGGTAAAAGATATATTTTCTTACTTTTTTATTGCTTTTGAATAACAAAAGATCTGCTCTTCCATTTCCAACGATTTAAACATGATTCAGTCATATATATTCATCTAACATGAAAATATTTCACAATTCTGTTCAAAAGAACTTTTTTTTAAAAATTCTAGAATCCTTTTAGCATAACCAAACAGTTTCAGTGTTAATTAGGAATAATAATCCATCTTTTCAATCGTTGTAAGTTTGGAAAAACTTGAATAGAATATAAGGAATAGATTTATTATTTCTTATGTTTAAACATGTTTTTTTTTATTAAAATTGCCAAGGGTATTACATAATTAGTAATTAGGTACACTTTATATTGAAACATCTTTTCTTAATCCATATGTTATTATAAACTATCATACCACAGTAGGAAAATGATGAGCATATCTTTTATTCTCTAAGAAAACTAATAAAAACATAAAAATTTATTTGCATGTGTGTGATTATGTGTTTTAAATAAATACATATTTATGTATTTCCTTCAATGGGAGTTATTTTTCAAAAGTAATTGGAATAATGAACTATGAATTTACCTATGTAATTTCAATTTATAATTACAAAAAAATTTCAAATAATGCTCTGAATTTATCAACTTTAAGTTTACATTTTTAGTGAAGTTAAATTAAAAATTTTATTTTTCTTATAATCTGAAATTATATAAATAAGTTCATAGTTTCTTTTATTCCAGTTAACTGCAGTAAATTAATAACTGCACTAAATAAAACCCTTTATGATTAATTGGATACCTTTTAGAGATATTCATTTAAATGATAAACTGCAATGAAGTCTGCAAATTTTTTATCATTAGGGTTACATGTTGTTAGAATGCATAACATAAGTAACGTATACGAATGCATTTCACGATGAAGTGAAATGAGAAAAACTATTCATCTTTCATCTTTTAAAAAAGTGCGTATTGCAAGTGAAAATTTATCAGGGATTTCTATTTTGAAAACAACAAATATCATTGGGTTCTCAAAAGCAATAATATGAAAGGTTTCTGAAACTTGGAATAAGAAACCAAAGTTCTTGTCTGAAAGACTCAATTGCGGTTTGCGTACAGTTTTCTAAGAGTGTGTCATTCCCAACGAATTAAAACAGAAGAATTTTACTTAACAAAAATCGTCAATTAACAGATATTTTTTTCTTACCGACAGGTTTAAGTTCAAGCCATGGGCAGAAAAGTTATAGAAGGTAGGAATACATAGTTAGGTGCCTGTCAGTAAACTTCTCATTTCTACAGAAATGCAAAAATTCGTTTGCAGTGGTGTCTGAAAGAAGACAGTGGACATCTTAGGTTTGGAAACGGATAATGTGGTCGGATGAATCACACAATACTGTATTTTGCACAAATGGAAGACGTCGAATTTGGCGAGTAATCCAAGGAAATACCATGAATCTAACTTGCCATACTCGCACTGTAAAAAGATCTGCTTCAACTATCATTATATGAGGCATGTTTTTCTAGTTTTAAAGTAGTGCCCTGGTGTGGATAAACAAATAATCATGAGATACATTGATATGTTAGCAGATCAAATGTACCCTGCCATGTTGCTGTATTTTTACTTAGATGGTGACGGTACGTCATGGAGGATAATGCAGCTATACATTGTGGCATAAGTATTCAAAATTGGTTTACTGAATATCAGTCTGACTTTAACAACTGCTTCTGGCCAATGCACATCCCGAATCTCAACTTCTTAGAAAATATTTGGGGTAAGTTGAAAGATGCATCTGACAGAACACATACTCTCCTCTTCCATCTAATATACAAGATCTAAAACATTGCATATCTCTGCATACAAGTGCACTTCAGAAAGATGTAAACTCGATGCACAAGCGAATAAAAGATGTTATCCATGCAAAAGGTGGTCCAAAGAAATTTTGATCTTGAGTTTCTAATTCATCGCCCAGTTCATGTTGATTAAGAACAGTTTAGAGAAACTGATGACTACCTTGAATTCCTTAATATATTTTCCTTAATGTAAAAGTATTGTTTCCATGACAAAACAATGATATTTTAAAACCTTAATTTTATATTTAAAATTTTGGAGTAGGTGCAATTTCGTTCACAATTTATGAAAAACATATAATCTAACTAAAATAATATTTACTAAACCACATTTTTCATAAATTTGTTCATTAGCAATAATAATTTTATATTCTAATGAAAATTTTAAAATTTTGCATAAACTCGTTGTGCAGTTATAAATTATCTCTGAGATTTTATGATGCATGAGGGCATATTTTTAAAAAAGTTTTATAATTATTATGACTGAAATTTTTAAGCTTCATTGACTCAATAATTTACTTGTCTATCCATGAACAGTGAAATTTTATAAAATACAGAATTATTAATAAGTTTTAAGTTAACTCATAAAATCTCTAAATGAGAATAATATTTAAAATTCAGATTATTTTTGATATTTAAAAAATACATTAAAAATATGCTTTGTTATTAAAGGTTAATGGTATAGTCCCTTATTTTATTCAGATAAATATAGTTTATTTTTGAAGTATATTGTTGAAGATTTGCTTATAATTTGTGTAAATGCGCTAGAACTTTTACTTTCACACAAAAAGCCTTTTGTATAATGATATACAAGTTCAAAGCTGATTGTCAGTAGTAAATTATTAATAAAAAATTAAAGTAAAATAGTCAGGAAAATATACTGTAAATATTCAGTAATTTTTTCTCTGTTTACAAGTTAGTAGATGTATAAACATTTGCCAAAAATACATTTAATAAATTAAAATTACGATGTATATTCTTTGATACAAACAGAATTAAAAAATACATTTCAGTACTCTTTGGTGGCTAAAATTTGAACTGATTCTTATAAGCCAAAACAAATTTCCACACTCCTTCAATATATCTACACAAAATTTCATTATTTTCTGGGCAATAGTTTTATCTATCAGCAATTTTAAAGTAGGGTGGTTATATTACTATCATCCTGTATTTCAACTTTGAACAATGATAATTAAACTTTTCTTTTACCTGAATATGTTTGATGACATATATAAATGAGCATCATGGATAGTTTATTTTCACATTATTTGCTCAATTTTAATATAATTAGTTATTACATTACTGCATTTACTGCTTTTAACTGCATTTTAACATAACAGCTACCAACAATTAGTTATTACTACTGCATTTTAACATATCAGCTACCAGCAAAATTCTTTATCTTTTTATTTTTGATTCTCTATTTACATTTATTATTAATCACATTTGTACACCAAAAAGGTTCAGAATGGAAGCAGTATGGTTGAAATATATTATAGGTGCAATATTATATATTGCATAAAATAAAAATTATGGAAATAAAGGTTGTATTTTTAAACTATTCTAATATCATATAAGACCAGCATCCATTTTAATAAGATGATATGCTTATTAGAACAAGAACGCAAATTAAAAATCACTTAAAAAAACAAATATACTTGTTTTAATCCTTGCACTTTCTTAATTTAAAATTGGAAGTGCAATTAAAAACATGTTTTTTTTTTTTTTTTTTTTTTTAAATGAAAATACAGATGGTAATAAATCCAAATTGAAGAAAGCAATTAAAAGTGGGAAAATTTTATGGTGTGATGTTCATATAAAATTATGCATTGCAGTCATAAAAATAGACACGCATCCACTCCTCTCTATCTATTTCTTTCCAGAAGAAATAAATTAGATGAATGTTCAAATGCCTTATACAAGGACCTTCAGTTTTTAGATCAATTAGGTTTTCTAATACATGATGTCAAAATAAAATAACTGAGGATAACCGGAGCTAAGTAATTGAATTGCGTTTTGTTAGTTTGAAAGTCCTGGGTGCAATCGCAGCCACTGTTAGACACCTTCATGCATACCTTTCACAATATTTGTAGCACATGATATAAATAATTTTACAAAATATATAGCAAACTAGGATAATTTTATCACAATCTTAACATTAAGATAATGTTAGAAATTACAATTGTTAATTTGATATTAAAATGATAGAAAACTTAAGTGAAAACTTATTTTTTGCATTGCAAATAATTACTACATAGTATATGATATTATTGAAAAAATTCACATATATTTGCATATTATTAAAAAAATTTCAAATATAAAATAATAATATTTTCAAATAACTGATATTTTAAAATTTTTCAGCTTATGAATAAATGATCTTAAGTTACAGAAAGGTAGACAAAGCTATGGTAGGGTAATGCCTCTTAACATAACTGAATTAATTAACGTAACATCTTATATAAATTAAGAATAATTAATTGATTTACTATTTTGAACTCACCGTTACCCAGTGGAAGGACCGTAATTTTGGCTGGTATCAGGCTATTTTCCTGTCACAATTAAGCAATGGGTGAGAGATATTTTGTTTAGGCTCTCAGTACACCCAGATCTAGGAGATGGTACTTGCAAGTTTTCAGGGTTTTCTCCCATGACTATAGAGGTGTTGTATAAGGTCTATAAAATATCCGTCTTGAAAGCATTCCGCAATGGTTGTTCACACAATATGTTAAGTGTTTGGTGATAAAGTTGTAAATAAATTTACGGCTAACCATTGGTTTCACAAATTGAGGTCGGTAAATTTTTCCCTCTGTGATGAAACTCACAGTGAACGACCACAAGTCTTGTATGACAAAGTCCTGCAGGTGGCCACTGAGGAGGGCAGTAGTCAAACGTGTGATGAATTTACAGGGCAATTTAACGTTTCCGGTGAAAAGGTTAGACTTCACCTGAACCACTTAGGCAAGACGTACCGGCTGAGCTAGTGGGTTCTTCACACGCTATTGAAAATCCATAAGCAACAACGAGTTGTTTATCATTGCTTTTTCATCACTGTAGTGCATCCATATTCAATCGAGTGCGTGAAAAGTGGGTCCTGTTTGATACTCCTATGTGTTTCAAACATTGATCGTCACAACAGAATAGTATCCCGTATAACGCAAGACCACCTATGTACTCACTCAAAACAATGATTTCTTTCTGGTGGTTTATTCGTCAAGTGGTTCACTGTGGCTGCTACCAATGAGTCAAACGGTCACTGTGGACCTGTACTCGAAACAATTGGAACATGTGCAATTGGCTACAGTAGGAGCCAGCAATGATTAATCTCAAAGTTGTACTGTTATTGGCCGATAACGTGAGGCCGCATGTCGCATGGGTGGCTAGAACACCATACAGCGTCTAAATTGGGAGACTTTGTGTCGTCCTCCTTACTTACCTGAACTTCACCATCAAATTACCTCCTCTTCCATTCCATGGACAATCATGTTAGTGGAAAACCCATTAGTAATGAAGCAGACTTGCGCCAAATATTCATGAACTTCTTTGAGCCCAAAATCCCTAAGTTTTACCGCAAAGGGATTGAAAAATTGGAGACATGTTGGCAGATGGTGTTGGCAATAGTGATTACTAACAATAGTCTACACTTTTATAGGTCATGTTCTTTTGGATCATTAAAAAAGGCAAGAACTTTCTCTCTTGTTAACCTTGTAAATTTGTAAGATTTTGTAAAAAAAACAGATCGTTATTTTCACATCGAGGTTGTTGCATGCAGGAAATTTTGTTTTGCATTAGGCGTAACAGTAAAGTGTACATTATTTAAATTGGAAAATAATCTATCAAAATAGTAACTATACGAAAGTGGAAGAATCTCAATTAAAAACCAAATGTGCAGCAATGTTTAATATGCTTATATGATCAATTATCTGATCACTTTGGATTCACTGTATGACTATATTTTTTTAATTACTTTGAAAGTGATTATATTTTAATTAAAGAATAATAAATAAGACTTAATAATGATAAATAAGATAATAAATTTTAAACTAAAATGTAAGATAAATATTGTGCAATATATATATAATGTAATTATTACACACATATATATAAAATATTATTTTTTTGGTTTTCTTTTTTATATATAATTGGGTTTATCATTCCTGTTTATAAACCAACATATGTTGGATATAAATCAAGTTATTTAAAATTTTGATTCTTATTTACATATAAGGGGAGTGGTGCTTTAAAATTGAGTAGTTTAATATATTTTGATTGATAGAAACTATTTAAATATTAAAAATTGCATGACTACACATGGTAAAATGTACCTAATTGGCCAGAAGTAAACAAAGATAGAAAGTCCTTATGGAGCATAAAACTCCCTTGCAGCTTTATTTTATTTGTTCTGAATATAACAATGCAGTATTTCTTTTTGTATTATGGAAATAAACCAGTTTATAAAATATTTATCAGAAAATAAATGTACATAAAAATAATCCGATGAGGTATCAACACTTGTATCAGGAAATATTTACTTAATAGTGAGTTACAAGACAAACATTGGAGAAATGCAGAGTTATAATATCATTTAAATCTGTAACTGACAGCATCTTAGATATTCTTCTATCTAAAACCGGTAAAATTTACCAAAGGCATTTCACTCCAGTAGCTTTCGAATAAGCTTAAATAAGTCGCATCGATGTTACAGTTCAAGGGAAATGTTACTCCTTGTTTGAAACATTTGATTGAAATCAATGATGGCGGAATCTGATATTCGATGAATATTAGTAAAATGAAGATTGCTAACTAAATCATTATCTACACATAAATTGTTTCAGACGTGTAGATTCTTTCTTCAATTTGCTCCGCTCACGAAGGTAGAAAAGACGAGCTCTTTCCACCAGAGAGTTTATTATTTTTTAAATATTTTGCTTATTAATAGCTCCTAAGAGTAGATTTTTCTGAAACTGTCTAAATTTTAGTTGATTTTTTTCACACAAGCAGCTTTTAAAATATCTTTTCTTCAATTTTTATATTTATTGAATTGGTTAAGTTGATATATAATCCATTGTTATTTCCTTTTATTTTTATAAATATTAATATTGAAATTTTATGTTTTTTAATAGTTTTAAATTATATTTTCAATTAAATTCATCAAAAATATTAGATTGCCTTCTAATTTCAAAATAGATAGATATTGTTTTCAAATAACGAGCATTATAATAAGTGTTACATAAATAGTATTTTTAATACTGATTCTCAAACAATCGAGCGAAAATACTTTAAAAAATTTACCAATATCGCAGTGCGTTTAGCAATGTTGCATTTGCTGCTGCTTACAAAAGTTTAGAATGACTTGCTCATGTGCTGAAACATTCAAAAATAATCAGAATGATCTCTTCCTAAGTAATGAGGAATGTGAACTGTATTGAGTGCAGGGGAGCAAGAAGGAAGCTCTTGGACTTTCCTTACGATATGTTTTTCCTCATTTACTAACAGTAGAAACAATGCATTGTGGGGCTTGATGACTTTCTGGTATCAAAGCTGTTTTGTTATTTTATGCTCACCATACTATTTTCTTGCAGCTGTTTGTAAATTATTTGGAGTCCATATCTTTTAATGGAGTTGTATTGTTTTTAATTATATATATATATATATATATATATATATATATATA
>JAPDSC010114884.1:1063978-1088260 GCA_026290005.1 Latrodectus geometricus
ATATATATATATATATATCAGAAATATTTTTCTAATTTCTTTTCCTTGTTGCGGTATTAAGAGCAAGTTCCGGAGATCGTTTTACTGGAATTCTAATTCTCTGTTGTTGATGAGACAAGCAATATAAAAGCAGCATCTTTGATTATTTATATTCAGTTTTTATAAGCGTTTTCCTAAGTTTCTTATGATGCATATTACCTGGTATGATCTTTTGTACTTTTTGTGGTTAAAGTTGATTTATTCGTATTTAAAGCTATCGGTTGGCACAATGATAAGATTAGAAACACATGGAAATTCATCCATTTATTGAATAGGATGATGAATAGAGTTGGGTGAAGCTGATTAATTATATAATGATGATATTGCCTATACCATCTGGGTCTGGCACTTTATTATTCCAGAGAAGCTTTCCTATATGGTCTGTTTTCATTTGCGTAAATGTGCAGTAATACATTTAGTGTGTCGATGTTTTTTAGCAAGTTTCTGATGTTTTATGGTGATCTAATTTTTTTCGTTCATCATCCATTGGAAAAACAGTTATAATATAAACTGTAGGCTAAGTTTAAATTCATATTTATTTATGAAAAAACTTAGGATGTCTTGCAGTGAATGATAAATCAAAAGACTACTGTCATCTTGTTGTTTCACTCCGGTTCAACAACTACTGCATTTCAATTTCCAAAACATCTAAGAATTGACAATTAGGTCTTAAAATAAGATAATGAAGTGTTCTTCACTATCTCATTTTAAGAGCTAATTATTAATTATATTTCTGGAGAACTATTCGCTAGATAGAAAAATCAATTTTCACTAAAAATGTTATATTTAATTTATTTGAATGGTATCATAAGTTTAATAAAGCTCATTCTTAATTTGTAAGTTATCACCCCAGATGCGATTCAGCTAATTTGTTTTTGTGGCTTGGACAGGCGATTGATATTTCTACATAAGTGCCATGGCTTTGTAACAGTTGTAAAAAATGTTTTGGAGCATCAACTTATATGATCGCTTGATGTCATTCTTGAATTTAACTAACAGAAGTATTTTTCTCACTCAATGATTTTCTAATATTATCAAAAATAATAAACATTCTTTGCGTAGGATTTTGGACTTCTTGACAGAACAGTCTTCATAATAAGGTTAGTTCAAATGGAAGGGCGACTTCGATCACCAGATCTAGTGGCATTAACTTCCTTGCTTGAGGTTTTTCAAATAAAATATTTGTCACAAAGAAGTTTTCTACTTTCTTAACCTTAGAAACTGGCTTTATGTAATTTGAAGCTATCCGGAATAATAAAATTGAATGAAGAATTTTCATTATAAGCAATTGTGGTTTCGGCTCGTAAGCAGGCAAGAGCATGTATCATACATAAAATCGCTAGTTTTATTAGTAAATTTAATTTTCTACGTTACTTTTGAATACTTTTTGATTTTTTCTATTATCTATTCTTCTGTGAAAGGCTTGATAAATGTTATACTATGTTTACTTTCATAGTCTTTATAAATTGAAATAAAAATTTTTGCTCATCCACCTAACAAAATAATAAGAGGAAAACGAGTGAGAAACTGAGATCATAATCTCAACCATGGTACTTCAAATATGTCATTTTATGATGGACACTTTTGAAGAATTGTAAACAGAGGGATTAATTTCTCCTGAATTATAACACCGAAATGGCTTCTAGTAGATTCATTGAAAGCTATTGTAATGGACAAATTTTGATAAACTTGACCAACTGAAATGAGAAGGGAGTTTGAAATACTGTTACTTTTAATTTTTAGTGTCAATTTGAGTTTGAAATTCTTTAACATTATCTCTTATAAATGAATATAGAATTTCACATGAAAATATAATAAAACCATTAGATTTTTCTTAACTTTCCAAATATAAATGCAGTTGTTTTAAAAATAGATTGTTCAGTTACCTCACAGTTTCAGATTTCATAAAAACATTTTATCATTTTTTTCATTATTATAGAGATGCTGTAGCATTTCCTGCAACAGCAAACTCGTCATAGCTTTCCACAACAAAGCAGGCTTTTATGCAAATTTATATTTTCTTTTGTCTGTACATTTATTTATTATGTGATGATGTTTATAATATCAGGTATTTGATATTTCTTATCATCACTTATTAAAAACTAATTAATATTACACTTAAGACCTGATTATGAACACAATATAATAATTTTAGTTATATCCTGTTTAATTTTTATGCGTATAATTATAAAATGTTATTAAAAAGATATTAAGTTGATGAGTTTTACGTAAAAATAACAAATATGAGTGCAAGTGTTTTCTCCTATGTATACATAAGAAAAAGTCACACGAACCTAAACTGAAAGCATTATTCAAATAAGGACATAAACAAAAATATATTTGAATTTTAGAAATGCATATTTAACAGTTTAAATTTACTTGTTAATAATAATAAGTTAAAATGTATAATGCATACTAGTAAAATAAAAAGTAAACTTATTCTTCCCTGTTATCAATAATAAATGTAAATTGCATAAAAATTTAATTCTCACACTCATAATACGTATAAAAAATTAAAAATATAAGATACCATTTAATGTTTTAAAGAAAAGAATATAAATAATACTTGTTTATATTTTATTGGAAACTTTGGAAGAAAACGTACTTTTATATAAATAAATTCTACAGAAGAGAGGATGTTTCTTTCATATAATTATACATTGATATAAAGTTTAAATATAAAGAAATAACACATGAATTTTACATACATACATGAAATTTGCAATAAGTACTATTGCCATATGTAATATATGAAATATTTAATAAAAATATAACTTGTACAACATTATACAATTTGCATAGTCTTATATTTCAGAGAACATTATGTAAGTGACAAGGAATAAATTATATAACTTCATTGCATATCCGATAATTAAGCTCATGCAAATAGTTTGTGAATAAGGATTAAAACTGCACCATATACTCATCATCTACACTTTACTTAAGAGTACTGAAATTTCCTTCAAAATCGATTATATGTTGTAGTAAACCATGATAAATCACTTTTTAAAAGTTAAGTTTTATTTAGATAAGAAGTTCAGGAATTTTATTGATAAAAAAAATGAAAATATCAGTTTTTATAAATTTAAAAATAGTTTTTATATATGCTTTGATTATAATTGTAGCATATCTAATAGAAATTTAAACATAGTAGACATTCAATGTTGTACCCTCTCTTAGAATGTAAACATGTCTACAAAATTTTGCATGTTTTAAGCATATCAGATACTATTAGTGGATTTAAGTTAGCAAAAGTTTGAGTTTTAATGCAAATAAAAAAATTATTTTGTTAAAGGTAAAATTTGTCTAACGTTTTATTTATTAATAGATTCGATAAAAAAATGCTTATATAATTCAGATGATGCTAAAATTTCAAGCAACACCTTAAATTTAAATCTATAGTAATGTAATTTAGATTTGTAAGCGTGTTTTATAAAGTTTTGATTGAAATGGAAAATAAGTTATTAAATATAATTTTACACACTAATAATTATTTTATTACATTTATAATAGAAATGCCTATATAAAATTTTGATTTCAGTTATGTATTTTAATTATGTATACTTAAAAATATGATTTAATAAGATTTTCTCATTCACACATATTTCCTACCTTATTGATTACACAGAAAAATTTTCTGTATCCATAAATTACAAATAGAAAATACTAAAATAACCTTATTCATATACCAAGTATATTTATCATGTAAAATAACATGTCATATTGTTTTTCTTATTTATACATCATTAAACAAAGAATTAAGCTGCTGTTTATCTCTTCGTTTTGATTAAAAGAAAACAACTAAAATAGTTCTGGTTCCATTTAACTGTCAATTTGATAATACATTTCTATAAAATTAATAGGATTATGTACTTGTACATTTTTTAATTATTTTATGATAAGTTTCAGATTAAGATGCATATCTTAAAATAATAAATCACTTCAATAATGCTAAAATTTCTCAATCACTATATTAAATTTAAATCTATAGTATATAAGAAGTATAATTTAGATTTTTAAAAAACCACATATTTTATGAAATTGATTAAAATGAAAATAATTTACTATCGATATTTTTACACAATGTTAATTATTTTATTATATTAGCATTAGTATTTTTAATACATAATAAATTTTATGATTTAAAACAGTTTTATTTTCGAAATAAACATGAAATTTAAATAAGTTTTCTTTTAAGGATATTCTTAAAATTTGGTTTAGATTATTGAATTGAAAACTCTTAACGCGTTAAAAATTAAGCAGTTTGAAATAGCAAATATGATATTGCTTATAATTTCTGTGAAAATTTAAAGTTGATTACTATCTTATAATTGAAGAATTTAAAGTTCTGTGTTGAATATTTATCTATAAATATCATACGAATAGATATAATTCTTTTTTGTATTTTCAACTTTAAGCCAATTTAATTTTGTATAAAAAATACTCTCACAAGTTTGAAATTGTCATCATTCAGTATTTTAAATTCAGTACTTCAAATTATTGTAAAGCGAATCTAATTTGAAATGCATAAGACTTAAAATAAAATATACTGAAAAGTTACTCAAATTTGCCTTTTTACTGTTGAGATAGTAATTAAGTAAATTTATAATTAGAATTAAATATTCACTTTGCTTGAATCAATAAAGGAGCATAGAAATCTCTTAATATTATGAGTTTTAGGTATGCATTAATTTTATATGTGCTTTTTAAAAAATAATTTGTTAATATTAAAAAAAGCAAAAAATTTTCATAATTTTTTTATCACAGGTAAAATAGACATCACTCTTAATCTCTATCATTATCATGAGCATATTGAAATTACTATACACACAGTTTTGTCCTCGAAAGAATAAATATACATGTACAATTCCTCGAATTGTAAAAAATTATTCAAATTAAATTTCTCTCATTAGTAACAATTCACTGAAATAGTTATCTTATTTGCAAAAAGTTTCTAAAAATTTACATTAAAATATTAAAAATTGATAAACATGAAATAAATAAAATAGTTAGTTACAAACTTTTGGTGCCTTACAGTAGTTTAAAAGGAATTGTGAGATCAAACAGAGAATTTAAAGAAATTTAACAGCATTGAAATCTAGCTGAAATTATTTGAATTGCAAAAGAGAGAAACACTGAGAATTCTTAGCTATTATTCTACATTTTAACTATCAAAAGTACATAAAACTGAACTATTTTAGTGCTATACAATAAATTAGAATGTTTGCAACAATAAGATATACCCACATGTTATATACACATAAATTGTCTTTTTTATATATTTCTAGTATTTTAAAAACATGTAATAGGAAGTGAATTATACTGAAAAATATTTGTCGAAGGACTTAGGTAGAATTTATGTTTAGTTTTACTATGAAAAATACGCATTTAAGAGTACACTTGGAAAATTTAAAAGAGAAATTTGGATTAAATTTTCACAGAAAATGAGTTTTAGAATACTTTAAAATCTCTACAGAATGAAAAGAATACAACAAACATTAAAAAAACACAGCAGCTTCTATAATACACAGATCGTGTTACATTTATAAATATAACACGATTAATTCTTAGAAATACTCAAAGGCAGCTGGGAAAGGTCTGACAGATAAAACTTAAGATAATTCTAAATATTTTTTTTCAATATACTATAAATATAAAAAATAGTTTACACTTGCATAGACATTAACATATTATTGCATTTTTTATAAGGCAGGCTGCTCAACGTATTATTTTACTAGAAAATAAATTGCTGACTTGTTTCACAATAACTTTGTCATAGTAGTACAAAAGCACTTCAACAAATATAGTATTTATAAGTAGCTTGAAATAATAGAAGTTTTGCTTGTCTTACTTTAGTAGTACAATAAACTTCCAAATTTCTCATGGAAAGATTACCGATGAGATTCATTTTTAGGCGTAAAGTAGCTACAACACATAAATTTTCGTTGCATATACAAGGTGCATAGATAGATATATTGCATATATACATAAATGTTGTAAGCAAAGCAAACGAATACTTACTTAAAAATTTGTACTTTCTTGTATTTAAATTAGCTGTACATTGTTTGTTATATATTAATAACATTTGCTTTTCTTGTAGTTTTAATAATTTTTACTTGAAATTATGTGTTATATATTAATCGAGCATTATAACAAGTTTAATTAGTAACCAATATAATGCGCAATGTCTGATTTTATAACTAGATAGTGTCTCTCGAATGTAACAAAATTATTCCTTAAATATTATATTTAAAAACAGCTTCACACAATTGTGATTAAAATAAATTAGTAAAATTTACCTCAACATAATTAATAGGATTAGTCTTTAATAACCCATGTCATTTCGTTGCATCCTTATACATTTTTTTACTAATTCTCAAGAATAATAAATAGATTGGTGATAATTTTAGATATAAAGCACATATATATATCTGATATATATATATAATATATATTTATAAAGCACATATGTCTGATATAAATTGATGTATAATCATCTTGAAAATTTTAAAAAATATGATTAAATTAGCATAAAATTTTCAAAACAAAAGTATGTAAACAAAAAAATTTACAAACAAAACTTTGGCTTTTATACTAGAAAATAATAAAATTATTTTAATACACAAAAACAATGTTTCATAACAGAGTAATATGTTTAATTTGTGAAGAGAAAAATCAAATAAAACTATATAAATAAATCAGTAAACAAATGTTCAAAACACTAAGTTTTCATACATATATATATATTCATTATTTTAAATAGATATTTAAAATAAAAAATAAGTAAGTCTCAATTTTACCATTTTATCTAAAAGTTATTATAAGACTGAATGAAATATTCTGTGCAATGGGTGTGATATTAAATAACCTGTGAGCATGGCGTGTGAAATGATATTTTCTTATCATTTGCACATTAGTTTTAGTAGAATATGCTACTAAACCCATTATGCATTTTAACAATTATTACATTTAAGTAAAGCATGCCAGAGTAAAATGCTTAGTAATGTACATAAATTCTTACAAACAAATTAACATATAAGTGAATAACTTAAGAAACAATTATAAAATTCACTAAAAATGTGTAAGTAATAAAGTTACATTTACTCAGATATGAGACTAAGATTCGCGAAATATATTATGGTAACCCTTGATACTTTCCCGGTTTATGACTTAAGTACTAAACAGAGATCTTCGAAAAAAGATTCATTCTACATTTTTGCTTCTGGAAGCTCAGAGTTCGAAACAGCGATGATGACCTGAAAGAGTCATGATCGGACAAGAAACCAGTTCATAATATATCGCATATAAATATTGCCATATTTCCAGAGTGTTAATTGAGACGCATTTTGTTCGATTTATTCAAACATGAGTTGTCATAACTCATACTTTAAAGCTATCCTCACATCAAAAGCAAGTCTCACTTATAAAAAGATATATTTTGACACATTTTATGAGAAATATTATCGAAAACAATCAAGTTCGTGATGCAACCAAAAAGTAATGTTAAATACATCCTCTGATCGAGCTACAGACCCATTCATCTTAATAAAAAGACGTTGGTCCCTGGAAAATTCTGATTGGCTTCAATGCGTGTTACAATGACACGGTGGGAAATGAGGGAAAGCTATATTTGAAGTTCATGAAATTGTTCTTGATATGACATATTCCATACCATTGACGTCTGGTCTTTAAATAGCAACGGAACTATCCGATGCTTTGCACATAAAAATGCTACTACATTTATAAACTTTGAGAAACATTCAGCACTTTGATTTTTATTTTCATACGGGAGATTTCAATTCGACTGACTCTATTGCAGATGAAGGCCAAGTCTATGAATCATAAAATCTAGTTATAATAAAGCATCCATAAGGAAATCTAATCACAAAGATGAAACAAAGTTAAACTGAATGATTGTAGAATTTCTTGGTTGACGGAGAAAAGTTTACAACAAATAAGAAACTCAGTTCTAGATGAAAGTGCAAATCCAACATTGTTTGTCGTCATCGCCATTTTGCTCTGACTAGTTATTTTCTTCCCATCAAAGATACACACCGCTAAGAAATTTCTGTCTGCTTCATTGGGGGAGTCCTTTGTTCTCAGCATTCGTGAACTGTCCTTCTTCATCAGGGATCACAAATATAATACTGATTCTAAGATGATTTAACCGAAACACTCCTAGGGTGTCCTTCCCTAGTAAGGACTAAATTTATTTCTTTCAGTTTTCTTATTGCCATTGTGTGTTGCCGACGCCTTCAGTTTAGTGGTTAGAGTTTTGCGGTTTGAAATTGCAGTTTGTAGATCAAAGAGGGTGGTTTGGTTGGCAGCGGCGGCGGCAGCAGCGGCGGCAGCGGCTGAGCTGAGGCCGAGGGTGAGAGGACTGGCCTTTACCAGTTGGTTGAGTGGGATGGCCAAGGGGGTGTTGGTGATCGACATGGTGTTGGCAGAGGTCGAGGAAGGGTTGGAGGTCAGGTCAAGGTTCTTATGCAAATCCATGCTGCATCGGTGGTTGGTGGAAACATGGGGAGAGAAGAAAACAAGACAAATGATACAGATTAGAATGAGTTGGGTTAGGAAAGGGATTAAGAAAGAAAAATAAACATTAAAATGTTTCAATGGAAAGCTAACAGCTTTCGACCAAGAGCTACCTGTCTTATACGAGCGAAATATAGAATTTTGGATGCAAAAGCCAACAATGCTCGTGCAGGGTTGTGTTAACAAAAGCTGTTAGCCCTCTACTATTTTCTGTCCGTCGAAACGGATTAATTAAAATTAAATTATAGTGAATAGAACAAAAATATACAATAATGTTTGTATTAAAAATATGTGTTTACCACAAAAAGGGACAAAACAAGTAGGTAGTTATTTAAAGAGCTGCAGTGGATAATCAATCTTTTTTTTTTTTTTGCATTCTAATCTAATTAAAAGTGCACGAAAATGAAAAATGTGAAAAGCAAATCATTCCACAGTCATGAAATAAGTATTTCTATTTTGAAAATTAAATTAATAGCAAAATTTGTGCTTAACAGAAAATATTTGTGTGAAATGGTGCATTCAGCTCAAAAAATGATGAAAATTATATATTTGCAAGCCTAATAAGAAATTTCAAAACTACTAATTGTTTTGTCATCTAAAAACTATGCAACACAAATATAGGACAAATTATTCACATGAATTAACCATGCTGAATAATTTGTTTCAGAATAATGCAAAATAACAATACATTGGAATCTTTACAAATAATAGATAATTTGAATCATGTAAAAAAGCGCAATTTTGAACTTTAATTATAAAGCTTTACCGCCGCATTTAGAGGTTTTATGTAACAGGATGAACTAAATGAAGGATTCAAGGAGTAAGGATAAATGGGAATGTGAAAAGGGCACAGGAGCCATCGGCGAGTCGCCGAAATTTATCGACAAGTTTAGAAATATTCTTACATACTTTAATCTTTGCTTCTTCTATTCTAGTTTTCTCAGGTCAAATGTGGATCTTTTCACTTATTATTTGTTTGATATATAAGGTATTATATAAAATATCTAAATGAACATATGTATCATTTAGAAAGACGTAAATATTTGTAAACAATATTTTGAATGCGAGTTCTGTGTTAATTTCTTCACTTTCAAAGTGGTTACTAAATTAAATAAGTTTTATGTTTAAAAATGCTAACAATATGAACTGTTGTCAGAAATAGGCGTTATTTATTATACATCATTCTAAGAATCACATTTTTTAAATATACTTACGATGAAAAAAGTCTTAAACAAATAAAAAGGATACATTTCTTAAATAATATAATTTTAATCATGTACCTGGTATTAATGAGGTACTGGGCAAGATTTATAGCCTCTGGTGTTCCCGAAATAGCAACTGTTCTATCTTTGGATCCTTCTTCGGAATTTGAGATTTTGATGGTTGCCCCTGAGAGTTGCCTAAAACAATCATATATTTATTATTTCAAGACTTTCTCAACACAACAGTTAAGCACAAGAAATGATATTATTACAATTTTAACATAAAAATAACATTATTATTGCAATTTTGAATAAGATAATCAGGAGTTTTACCTAATTTCATTTATCTTTGCCCCTCCTTTGCCGATGACGCAGCCAATCAAATCATTTGGGATGTTCATTTCAGTTGTAGTGGTTGTTACACTTGCTAAAGCAGTAGCTGCAGTACCTGGTCGTAAGCTATTGGTAGCCGCCAAAGTCGCCAAAGCTGGGATACACAATGATCCTTAAAAATTAGCGAAGTCATAATAAATAAAAAATTAAAAGTTATGTCAAAATTGCAATAGTGTGATATTTAATTCCGTTTTCCGCCCGTTTTGAGTCTTCTCTCTCATTGTTTCTAAAAATTGGATTTCACTCGATTGTAGTTATGCTGCAATAAATGCGTCTTTATATTTAAATTCCACAATACCGGCTGGTCTATTTATCTATTCAAGTAATGATAGTTAGAGCTTTCAAAAGTAGAAAATGTGCTGTCTTTACTGGAGTTTAATACTTTTACTATTATTATATACAAATATAGTCAACGTATATAGATATATAATTAGGGTATTATGTAAAATATTTCAAAAATAAATGTTACTCTAAATAATATTTTAAGATGAATAAAATAAAGCACATGATAATTAAAATTTTTGTGAGATATTTTTCGCCCTATATCATTTGTCTAGGATATATTTGCCAAGGAAAAATCAACAGAAATTTTACTGAATGGCTTGACTGATTTTACTTTTATTGAGGTAGTTATAACATAAATAATAAAATGTATGGCTTTTTAGAGGTTTAAATTTTTAAATATTAATTATTATTCATTTATAATTGTTATTGTGAAGAGAGAGAGAGAGAGAGAAATCGAATTGAATATATTCATATAATTTTAAAACGTATATTCAAATCCTCCTTTACTAAAACTAAAGCCAAATAAGTTAGCAATTCCATAAAAAGAGTTCTTTATTGAAGGTTTAAATGTTATAGATGATATATTTCATTCATTATTTAATTTACTAAGATTGGAAAGTATTTATATTGGATAATCTTTAAACAGACTTTTGGGTTAAGATAATCTTTCTTAATGAATTTGAGAATTTTGCAATCAATTTATAACTTTAAATGAAAGCTTTCAAAAATATATATCATTCTAAATCAATTATTGCACAGATAATTTAGAACACCAGAAATAAATAGTATAATGCTTTTATAGTATAAATTCTTTTTTTACAAAAAGTTTAAATATTTTACATTCTATATTATTATAAATGATTCCGTTCTGAAAAAAATTCACTTCTAAAATTAATATACTTAATGAATCAAAGTTTTTGATTCGTTTTCTCAATACAGAAACTCTAGAATGGCGGCTTAAAAGTCAAGTCTTAGCAATTTGTGGGTTGATTTAGAAAAATACTTATCAGTAAGGAGGACATTGTGTGTATATACATGCATATATATATTAAGAAAAATATGTGAAAAAAGTGGTACAAATATTTGATAAAATTATCAAAGAACGTGAACTTGCTGGAAAATCAATATACTGTAAAATGTGCATATTCTGCCGTGATAAAAAAAAAAAACTACAATAAATATATTTCTATTCAATAATTTATGACACTATTGGGTCGAATATTTAATATATCCCTTATTATTCTAGATTACCTTAATGTATATTCAAGGACTAAATAGAACATGAACAACCATACAATAAGTAATTTCGACATTTTAACGTGTATGTTAGAATACACTATAATATGTCTCTTCAATTATTTCGAAGTTATCTCGATTCTAAATATAGAATATACTTCTCTTCAAATAATCAGTGATTCTAATATCTATTAAAAGATTTATGGAAACTACCAAGATGGCAAACAAATTAAGCTTCAATTGTGTAAAGATAATTAGATATTTCCTAAAGAAAAAAAGTTATATATATTCATTAAACAACTAGTAATTCGCAAATATATAGATCCCTTAACTTTCAAAAAGGTTTTAAAACAATCCAACCCCTATTTTTTTAAATCTATTAATTGTTTTAGTGACAATTCATTTCTTTATTATATACAAAATAACAAAAAAATATGAAAATTACCTTGTGGACTAAGAGTCCCAACACTGTGACCCGGTAACAATGGAGCATGTTGCAGAGCTAGCTGATGGAGCTTGGTCAACTGTAGAAAATATTTTCCATATTAATTTAATGAAATCAGATACTTCCTCTTTATTTCAATGAATAAATGTAATTTATATATCATAAAAAATATTTTGAAGTTATTAGTATATAAAATATTAAGAGAGATATTATAAATATGTATAATAAGTCAAAATGTTAGAAAGACTCCTCACTCAACTTTACATCTCATATCACATCATTTTAGATGCATATGTATTGATAAATTTTACTATATTTGTTGAAATAAGACATTTTCCAGACTTAAGAGTTTTGAAATCTGAAGTTAACTTGCTCAGTGAGAAACCAGATGTTTGAGTGATTTTGAATAAAGCATCGTCAGGAGACAAATAATTGATTCACTCATACCAAATTGCCAAAACATATCCTATTCTTTCTGGTTCTCCAATTTTCAAAAAACGGTAATTCATCCAATAAAATTTAAGTAAAAAGGACGTCAAATCTTCTGGCAATGAAACAGTTTCAAGATAATTGGCAAAAAATATTTGCCACAACAAAAAACTGTAAATCAAAATGTTGCATATAAATTTATTTTTCAGCTAATGAAACGTATACTGATACAATCTTTAAAACAAAATTTAAAATCAGTGACAGATTTAAAACAGGCTATTACAAGAGAATTTCTTGAAATTTTCTACAAAAACGAAGAGAATAAATGTTGTAAGTAAGACTTGAATTATATTAATATTTGACGAATATCATATGACCTATAATCATGCCACAAAGTCATCGAACACTTATACCACATGACATCTGATTAAACAGGTAGTGAGAAGATTTGACAAGATTTCTGCTTTATGCATCTCGCTTCTAACCACATTGACTATCATAAATTAAGAAAAACTCACAAAAATGACGATAACGCAAAAAATTACGCATGAAATTTAATGAAACTTACTATACAACACACAGAAATTTACAAAATAGCATAAAAAGAAACCCCCAGACTATTACAGTGTTATAAAAACTAGCATATGTATGCAATGAACAATTGAGAGATGTAAATTTGGTAATAGGAAAAATACCATTAATACGGGGTACGATCCCTTTGAGAGCAATACAGCTCATGCAGCGATGTGTGATGCTCTCAATTAAGCTATCTATTAATTGTGTAGGAAAGGTGAGCCATTGCTCTTCTAAAGCAGTTAAAAACGGGGTTAGTGTCTTAGGAGGTTGAGAGCAGCTAAATGTCATCCTAGATTATCACAAACATGTTCGATTGGGTTAAGTCTGGCCACAGCAAAAGCGTAATTGTTTCCTGCTCAAGATAAGCATCCACGATGCGAGCCCTGTTTGCATTATCATTCTGTAGCTCGAAAGCATTACCTGTTGTCCCGTCATAAGGGAGCACATATACATCAATGATGCCATCTCCATTGGAGTGAGCATTAACATTTCTACGGGAAAAGACATGGGGTTTGGGCGTCCAACCAAATAGATACTACCCCAAACACAGACGCTACCTGATCCATATACATCTCTTTCACGGATGTGTAATGGACGAAAACGAATTCCATATTCCCTCCAAATGAAAATGCGTCTATCACTTTCCAGGCTAAGCCTGGATTCATCAGTAAAAAGAACAGCCCTCAATTGATCAAGCGTCCAGGAAACATGCTGACGTGTCTATTGCAACTGCTTATGGCGTGACGTGAGTGGGAGACAAAGGCGTTCGCATAAAAACCGTGTTGGTGAAGCCTTTGACGCATGGTTAGTCAGAATATAAAACTTTTGAAGCTTGCAGCAAGGGAATACTGAACTCAGCCGGAGTTCTGGTTATATTCTTTCGCGCTCATAATGAGAAACATCGGTCTTCAGCACTTGTGGCAGAGCGTGACCGTCCTTGGGTGAACCTTTTGGATACCGAATTCGTGGTTAGAATTTGTTGTCAAAGACTATGAATCACAGACGGACTCCAATTCAACCGTCTAGCCTCTTCTATCTGGCTTTGTCCTGCCTCTAGTCTTTCAAAAGGTTGCCATTGAAATTGTTGGGTCAAATGATGCCTGGAGTCTATTGTTACAATTTCGTGATATCATATTTCAAATCTCAGACGCGCTTCGACAAATGCTCTGAAACGTTCATTTTTATGCTTCTTGCAATTAATGTATTCCGACAGCAACGCCACTATTTTGCATAATGTCCTATTTTTCAGCTCCTTTCATTTACCAACACATTCAAATTACATTGAGAATGACTTATTTTTGGGAGAGTTATCGCTGTTTTTGTGATTTTTCCTTAATTTTGGTAACTAGTGTATTATCAGGTACACTACATATAGCTTCAGAGCTAATAATAAGAGTAGCTGCTTTGATTTTATGATTTTATACTTCTGAGATTTAAATTTTTTTTTTTATTTACCACAATATACCTCAATATCCTACAGCCTCTATTGATAAACTTGGGAATGGATTTCTATTTATACAATTTGTTGTCAATGTTTTTTACCTTCTGATCGATATATTGATATGAGTTTAAAAGACTTTAGTTTAAAAAATCATCAACATCCTAAAAATTGAGATAGCTGAAGAATTAATGATCAAACCTCATTGAAATTACTATATAGCTGACATCTTGTTTTACATATTGTAAAAGATAAACGCTTATTTTAATATTGACTTTTAGGTAAAAAATTAAAATGTTACTTGTTAATATTAAAAATTTTATAGAAATGTAATTTTTTCTAAAAAAAAGTTTAACTTTGCTGTAAATGACATTTTTTCATCACAAAGAATTCCTATCGTTAAAGTTGCTTATAAATCCAAGTGGTTATTCAAATAATGGAAATTCACATTTACATTATTTGAATAACCACTTGTATATGCATTTCCTTCTTATCTTGATAAACAATTAGATGTATTTATATGTCGATATTTGGAATTAACTAAATTTTTTCTAATAAAAGATTAAACAATGCATACCTGTGGATTCATTAGTTCTACCCCTTGACACTGTAAAGAAAATACACAATATTTTAGTTCAAGGGAAAATGAATTTCAATTTTCTATAAATTTCTAACAAAATAATTATTAACTACTTACATCTGGGTGGGGAATTGCATACTGTCCTTGCACTGTGTAAGCTTGTCCTCCGGCAAAGATAACAGGGGGCATGGCTGGCTTTGGACGGTAAGGTATTGTCGCTCCTTTCGGTGGGGACTAAAATAAATATAACTTAATTATTTCAATACAGCAATTTTTAAAATAGAAACTTATTATTTATACTGATAAAATTTACAAAAATATTTCTGCTTAATTCCCGTTTACTTAAACGTCAGATAATTATGCATAAAAATAAAAATAAACGTTTTTGAAATAATCAACCTAAGAAATCCCCAAATAATTTTAAATTCATTTCAAATTCAAGTGAAAAGTGATATATTGATTAAATAAAAAAGCTTGCAGTGAATCCTATAGCATCTGACGAAATCAAACTGATTCAGGATTTAGATACATATATCAATTACATTTATACTATTCAATAATTAAAAATGACTTTTTATTTTATAAGTAGACTGCCATATAAAAGTTACCTCCATCATAACACAACATATTTGATATATGCATTTGCTGATGGCTTCCGCTGTACCCGAAAGTGTGACAGCTCGTTCCGTCGAGTTGGGCAGCATCTCGCTGGCTACCTGTATTGAGGCTCCTGTCACCTTAAGAAAATTGAAATCTATTACACAAATATGATGGAATATACAAGTTTGGTATTATAATCAAGAATATTTTCATAATTTGAGGGACATCTAAGTTACTTTGAGGAAAAATTGCGTATGACCATTATTGTAAATATTATAAAATTATGTATCGGAAATATTATGGAGCATAACTAGCACCTTGCGAATTTCAATCATTGCAGCAGTTTCAAATTTGTAAAAAAATAATATAATATATTCATTCTAACAATAAAAAAAAATAATAATAAAAAAACTTGGATAAAATAAATTTAATTTTAACTAAACATATTTCCCAAGTAAATTTATGCCTATTAATTTTTTCGAAATTGATAGATTGCTTTTTAACTTTTATTTAATTCCTTTTGACAACACAAATATATATTTAGTAGACATTTCAAAGAAAAAAATTATTTACTAAATGTACGAAATACATAAATGTCATTTAAATTAGCTTTGGACACTTATTAATCAATTAATTAAGTTGATCAGAATCATTATTCAAAATGAAATTTATTTTTAATTAAATGTGATATGAAAATAAAAATTATATTTTTAATATGAAAAGGTGTTTTATAATAGATTATGGGGTTTAAAAGAAATTAGGTAAAGCATTTCTTGATAAAAATATTAGTCAATGCAATAATAGTCTAAAATATTTTCAATATTTTACTCTTTAAGTATTTCTGAAATCAAATTCTTATGGTCAGCTTGAATCTTTAACAACAACGCAAGATAAGTTTTCAATGATTATTTATTTTCTTATACTATTAAGTACTTTAGTATTTACAAGAGTTCTCAATGAAAAATACTTCAATAAGCTTTAACTGAATTTAATTTTACTACCTTTTAAAAGTATCTTAAAGAATAGCGAAAAATGGTTCTCCTTATCTTATTAAAAGTAAGAAAAGTTAAAAAATATTTTCATGTTTAATTGTTTCGCATTGTTAAATCGTTCCCCATAAATAATAAATCATTCGTTTGATGTCATTTTTTGCATATTTTTTGAAGTAGAAGAGTATAAAAACTATATAAAATGGATATAACTAGAAATAAATATCTAAGAATCTATAAGTGTTATTAGGTATTAAGAGTAAAATAAGTATTTGGATAGAAAACAATTAAATAAAGACGTCCAGAACATATATTTTTAAAAATTGTTTAATTATTCAATTAATAAAAAAATATGAAGGAAATCAACATTTTCACTATAATTTCTATTCAATATTCCCAAAATTAAAACAAACCTTGAAATAAAAATATACATTTAAAAAAAAATTTTAAACAAATGTACGTATATCTCCGTAAATTACACTACTGGCCATTAAAATTGCTACACCAGGAAGAAATGCAGATAACAAAATGATATTTATTGGACAAATATATTATACTAGAAATAACAAGTGATTAAATTTTCAAAAAATTTGGCTGGATAGATACTGAGAAATCAGTACCCAGAAATCAGTACCTGGATTCATCTAAAAAGATGACGTCTCGCCATTCTTGCGCCCAGGTTTGTCATTGATCACACCATTGAAGGTGCTCTTGTCTATGACGCAGCGTCAAGGGAAGCCGCAGCCATGTCTAGGAGCTGAGAGTCCATGCTGCTGCAAACGTCGTCTAACTGTTCGTGCAGACACTTGTTGTCTTCCAAACGACCCCGTTTCTTGACTCACGGTTTGTGACATGGTTGCACGATCCATTACGGTCATGCGGATAATATGCCTGTCTTCTCGGTTGCTAGTGATAGGTGGCCGTTGAGATCCCACATGGCGTTCCGTATTATCGTCCTGAACCCATCAATTCCATATTCTGCTAACATTCATTGGATCTCCACCGACGCGAGCAGCAATATTGCGATAAGATAAACCGCAATCCCGGTACGCTACAATTCGACCTTTATCAAAGTCAGAAACGGGCTGGTACGCATTTCTCCTTCTTACACGAGACATCACAACAACTTTTCACCAGTTCAAATGCAATTTGTGTATGAGGAACCGACTGAACAATTTCCTCATTTAAACACAATGTATGTGTTACTACTGGTGCCTGCTTTGGCTGAATGCGCTGAAAAGCTAATCATTTGCATATCACAGCTCCTTCTTCCCTTCGTATAAATTTCACGTCTGTAGCATGTCGCCTTCTTGGTGTAGCAATTTTAATGGTCAGTAGTGTATTATCTTCTCCACTTACATTAAAAAAAAGAACATTTGTTAGTCAAAGTTTGCTTAGGATATCTTACTTCTCTTATTTCTTTGATTTTTGAGCCACCTTTTCCGATGAGGGAACCGCACTGGCTAGCAGGGACTATAAGCCGCAGAGTGACTGGAGGTTTCGGAACATTAATTCCGGCAGTAGTATTTTGTAGATCCTAATACACAAAACACCATTGGTAAAGATAACTGGCATTGATGAATATTGCGCTGAATAATGTCATTATATATGACAAGTATTTTTATGTTAACAATTACCTCTTCGAATTTTCTCGCTATAAGAGAAAACGCCTTAAGGATGGCGTCGGTACACCCGGTAACTGTGACTATGCGTTCAGGACAGGATCCGTCAGATATATTAATTTTTGCTCCACTCTGTAGAGTTGTGGGGAAAAATTAATAAACTGGTAACATTGTAAAAACAAACTAGACAAAGAGTGTTGGGACAAGCATAATTTAAATTATAAATAATTTAGTAAGTAGTAATTTAGTAAATTATAAGTAATTTAGAAGGAGTTTATCGATAAAGTAGTTTGAAATCAAATTTAATTAAAGTCAGTTTCTGCCAACTTTTAATGTTTAAAAGAAAGTAAAAGTAGTAGATTAAAAAATGTAGAAAATTTACAAACATTAACTATAGTGAAAATCTTTCTATATTGTGGCGGGTAAAAAATTGAATGTGCAAATATTGTAGAGCGTATAACCGTATGTATTTTCTAATTCAATTATTTTTCACATTGAAAAGTTTAAAAAATTATGAATAATAAAAATATTATTTCACATCATGAATTTCAAATATGAGAATGTTACGATATAGCAAATAAACTCCAATATGAGCATGTTATGCTATTTCAAGTAAGCAATAATATTAATGAATACCAATGTGGTATAAAAAGTCTTGGTAAAATGATATCTTCAATTGAAAAATTATTTGAAAGCAGGCTGACTAACGAAATTTAATAAATGCTTTTAGATAACCACTCTTAAATCGTAACAAGATTGTATTTTGTAAAAGTTGTTAAAAATTTATTTGCAGAGTACACGTTTAAAAATTATGCGTATCATCTGCTCAAGAAAATGGCCACCATATCTTCTATGTGGAAATTAAACAGAACGGTGAAACATTACTAGCAATCCATTTGAAATCAAATGTAAGAAAGATGTATATTACCAAAGAATTGTGAAAAAATACGTATTCTTTATGAGAGTTTCATGTAGAAATTTTGACTCGTAAAAGGGCGAGAATAGTTTCATAATATATTCTGAAAGAAATTTCTATATTTCATAATGTAGAATTTAAGACATAGTATATTTCAAATCATTCATTCTAAAGGAAGTTCATTGTGAACTTTCATTAGGGAAAAAGGTAAAGTTTCATTCTATTTTAAGAAAATCTGTACTAATCTCAAAAAAAATTACTTAAAATACATCCGACAGCTTGGCTGACAAAAGTTTCCACGTAATGTATACAAGTATTTTTCAAATTTTGAATAAATATTATACTTTTTAAATAAATTTAATATTTCTTTAAAGAAACACAAAATATAAGAAATGAAAAAAACTAATACAGATGTATAAATATAATTTTGAAAAAAAAATGATTTCTAAAAAATTGTATTTCTATAAATATAACACTTATAAAATAATTTAAGGTATCAAAAAGAATGGTAGAAACCAATAATAATTATTTTAATAAATAAAATTAAATTTCTGAGTATTTATTTCATATTTAGAAAGTAATTGAGCCATTTTTTAAGAATGGTGATAAAGATATTTAATTTTTTGAGTACTCTTAATATTAATGTCTATAATTGATAATATTAGAATAGTAATAATTAAGTTTTCACTGTACCTCTTCTCTGAATTTCTTGATATTATCTCCTTTCTAGGAAAGAAAAAAAGTAAATATTTTTATTTTATGTTCAGTTTTTAAAACGCGTATTTATTGATAACAAATATTTTCCATTCTATTAAATGTAATATATAATTTCAGAAACCAAATAATTAATATTACTTTCTAATAAAGCCATTTATCACTAATTTAGAAATCAGTTATATCAAATAATATACTTAAGGATTTTTAAAAAATTAATTTATAATTGCTAAATTCAACAATTTTTTCATTCTTACTCAATGTTCTAAACTTATTAAAAATATCTGTTGCACTTTAAAATTTATTATTTTACTCATAAATATTTTGTTATAAATCGAACAATTAGTTGATAAAACTTACCTTTCCAATGATACTTCCAACTTCCTAAAAATAAAATAAGGTGTTTCAATGGTCAATAAATCAAAAATGTAAGGAAAAAAATCTGCTTAAAATATTACAATCAAGTATTATTTTATTTTAGATAATAGACAATATGCAGTTAAATCTATGGATTTAAAACTGAATCGAACATACAATTCTAAGACAAATTTAGATTTATTTTTAACTTGATATTTTAGTACTGTTGTAATTAAAAATACTTAAGAATAAAGCATTTATACCCATTTAGAACAAAATCTATGTTTAATTATATTTGAAATATAAAACTATGACAATTTGATTTTTTAATATTTCAAAGTGAAATAGTTTTATCATGTGATTTTTAGTTTCAAGAAAATACAGGTTGTGTGTGCAAATCTTTGTACAGGAATTTTATCTGAGTAAAATATATAGTTAGTTTTTTTTATTGAAATACTTAATCTCCTTCCAAACAAAAATAAATAAATATTCATTTATATTATTTTTAAAATAAATAAGTATTAAATTTAAAATATATATAAATATTTATTCTTATTTTTGTCAACAAAGATAAGTAAATAATATTTACTTTTATAGCAAGTTTTTATACATTGATACAAATGTTAATATGATTGTATGTGTGAAAAAGTCATCAAATTAACAGTTTAAGATAAATGTAAGAAATATATATTTCTCATTTACCATTAAATTTATAAATAAAAAATGGAAAATATATTTCTAAGTCATTCTAGCTCAAGTTACAACGTCTTAAATCGAAAGTAGTAATAGGTAAAGTTTTATTCTTTTTTAAAAGTGTAAATGAAATTCCAAATATATGGTTTTTGATTTATTCAGAATCAATTATACTTTTTTTTTAAAGTGATAAGTATTATTCTCAACAACATTCACATGTATAAAATTTCATAAATACTACAAAAATAGCTAATTTTGATTTCTTTATTATCCGTAATAAATTTGTTTCATCATAAAGACAATGACATATAGTAGTTAAGCTAAAGTGAAAATGTTATTTTCACAAATTCTAAAGAATAATTTAGTCTGTTACTCATTTTCATTATTTGAAACAAAGACTATAAAAAACATAAATTTCAGCAAATCCTCACTTTCCTTATTAAAATAATGTTTTATAAGTAAGTTGAAAATTTTAATATTTTAATAGACATTCATTTATATTGGTTATTTAAAATTCATTTTTAATCATGTATCTACTTATTCAACTGTCTTGATGTCTTAAATCTTCTTTCATTTTATTAATTACTATATTATTTGATTTTTCTTTAATTTATTAAAATCTTATAATTTGCGTTTTAAAAATAAAGTTATTTTTAACTTATATTTACGATTTTACAGCACTCTTGAGTATATATTTGTAATGAATTTAAAAATTAAATAATGAATTTTGGATAGATTTTTGAAGAACTAAGTAATGTATAATTTATAGATTCTATGCTCCCAAACTATACTATAACTTAATATTTTCAACAAATATAGGTCTGCACCTATTTTTATGCACTAATGATTTATATACATTTAAAATATCAGCGTTAAAGTTTCGAGCCTGCTTTTTCAACCCATCCTACCAATTGTCCAGTATTTCACCCATTTATTTCACTAAACAAACTCTTATAGAAATTAAAAATTATTTAAGTATTATTCATGGGATATACCCTTTAAGAAATAAAATACGTATTTTCTTATAAATTCCTTAATTTTTTAAAATAACTTCCAGTTTAACAAAATAAGGAAATTACTATTTAAGTTACACTGAAATCAATATGAAATCTCAGTAAAGGAAATTTGTGTTCTTGTAAAAGCTTAAATTATCAATACAAAGGATAAATAAGGAAAACAAATACTATTTAAAAGGTTAAGAAATTCAAAAGTCTTTCAGTATGAAGTCCTGATAAATAAATGAAAATATTCAGAATACAATAAAAATTGTATCATGAAAAGTAAAGAAATGATTGCCAAAATCACAAATCAAGAATATTTTTAGATTAACTGTGCGAGATTAATAGAAAAATATTCATGGAAATCAAAAATATTAAGTAATATTAATATTTTATTTTCATGAGAGTTTCTATATTTAATTATTACACATATGCATTTGGTTTCTCTAAGGATTTTGAATCTCATGAAATTTGCTTCTTATTGTACACACAATCATTTTTATAATAAATAAAGGAAACATTTGTTAAGTCAATACAAAATGGGGTAAATAATTGCGGTTTAAAATTCATTATTTTCGTTCTGAGATAAGTATTAAATCATAAGATAACAATTAAGAAATAAAATCAGTATGAATGTTATTGTGAAGAAATCAGGAATGCCCAAGCAACTACGGCGTGACAATAATTAATTTCATTTTTACAAATAAAAATTTTTGTTTTTACAAGAAATGTATAGAATTTTGCTATATGTTAAATTCTAAAAATAAAACGTTAAACAACGAAACATTGACAATCAAAGCAATTGAAATTTGTAAAAAATATGTGATGAAAAAACGACAAATATTGATGATAAAAGAATTCTATTATAGATTCTCTGTTAGATATATGTATATTCATGCCTTATTGATGGGTAAAATATCAGCTATTTCGATTGTTTATCAAGAAAGATTGTTGTGTGCTGCTGAAGAATATTTACTTCATTTTTAGTATTATTTCAACAATTTAATCTCCAAAATTTTGTTTTATATAATTATTTAATGATTACACTTCGCAGTTTAATTTAGTAATAAGGATATATATTAAGAATTACTATTTTTATGAGCAAATAAAAATAAAAAATAGTGTAAAAAATAGTTAACTATCCATTGCATTTCTTTTCCAATGTGTGTGAATACAGTATCACTTCTATTTAAAAGGCATAAAAACAATAGATAATTGTCCCTTAAAAACATAACAAATAAATATTACTGTGAATCTCTAAAGATTATTGGTAGTAAAATATAAATTTTTCCTTTCATTCAATCCTCATATAATCATTTATATACTCTTCAAATTTTCAAATATTATATTAAAAGTTTTTGAGAAGATATCTAGATTTATTGTGATAATTTATAATAAGAAATTTTTATTAACATTTCTCAAGATTTTAGTTTTAGCAATTACGTAAATATTTTAAGAATTGTAAATTGAACTCCGTTAAATTTTAATGATTAACAGTCATACATTTAAATATTCGAATTCTTTTTTCTACTTTATATTTAATTTGAGTAACTAATTATCTAGTATCGCCATATATATTTATAACAGCATTTATAAATTTTGTTTTAGTAAAAGGAGTAACAATTTCATATTTATAAATTTTATAATATGAAAAGAAACAAATTATTTATATTTTATTAATCAAAAAATACGTATAAAACGTATGAAACCATTGTAGAATACTTTTAGTAATTCATGTCTCTTAAACTATAATGATGAGAGCTTTGCTTTATGAAACACAATTTATTTTTAAAAAACGCTTAAGAAATTGCAACGTTAATGTAAATCATAGTTTATTTTTATCTATAATAATTTTATTTAAAACAAACTGTATGCCTTATTATAAAATTAAAATTTAATAATAAAATATCAACAGCAATATAGACAGTACATTTGAGCATTTTTATGTGTCAATATTATACTTAAAGTTTTCTCAAAAAATGAAAAATTTAAAACCTGTTAAACACTAAATTGCAATTCTAAGACTTGAGAGGAAAACTAATACTATCATTGATTATAAGTTTTTATTAAAAATATTATCCAGATATTTATTCTATATAAACACTACTAAGGAACTTATAACATATTCTTAATCATTCTGATAAATATTTTATTTCAATGCTCTTTATCTTGCATTAATTTTAAAAAAGTTATTAGAAATTAAATTAAATTAAACAGATGTATCGATCTTTTATG
>JAPDSC010114884.1:1088660-1151303 GCA_026290005.1 Latrodectus geometricus
AATAGAATCCAGTGTAAAACTCTAACGTGAGAGTGAGGTGAATATTCAAACTATAAAGTAATTTTTATGCACGATAATTTATATTAATATAAATAAAAAAAATAGAGTGCATAGCAGAAAATTTTGATGAAAATGTTAAAGTCTCCTTATAAATGGGTAATGTTTTTCTACTTGTTCCGATACTTTAAATATGAAAAGATTAGTTGTGTGAATCCTATTAGATTTAAATTATATAGATTGTGTGCGTTTTCTCTTTCTTTCTCAGTGTTAGTGCACAGAGTGATGAGAAAAAAATATGCGTATCTTAAAATCATTACTTAAATTACTTAAGAAAATTATGTTCTTTTTATTTTAATTTAATTTTATAATTTCGAAATTAATAATTACATTATCAAAATAGTTCGCATAATAAAGTGGCATGCAAATCTATAACAATTAACAATAATGGATTAATAACAAAATATAATATCTGAAATTCTTAAGTACTTAAATTTAAATTAATAACATAGAAAGTTTTATTTGCATACAAATTCTTCATCTGAATTAAGGAATTAAACCAAGTATTTGAAATTAAAAGCATTGTTATACGTTTGTTCTTGGTATAATACCTAAGCTTAATTCAGGAAAAGTTCCTTGACTAAAACAGAGTGATGAGAGGTGTTTCGATTAAGTTCCAAAAGAATTGTGTTTGTAGCAAATCTAAATGTTTTTGATACAAAGCCAACCTGGAAACTGGCCAAAAGAGCTGCAATAAAAAATATCCAGGTCTTTCTGAAAGCTTCTAATACAATGCTCTTCAACTAAATAAAAAAGTAAAATGGCGGTATGAGTTTGTGGGTTTCGGCCTAAATTATTTTGAGGAGTATTTAAAAAAAATTTAAGCAGAGTTATGTACTGTGCTTTTTTTTTACAATGTGTTACTTTGGAGTTAAAAATGAAAAGTTAATTAACAAATTTAGTAATTTCCTATGATACAATCTTAACTTAAACATCTGGGTTTCTTTTCTTTTCTTTCTTTTTTTTCAACATTATAAATGGTTTTCGAATATCACACATTTTCCATATTTGGTACATTTTTTTATTAAATGCTATTATTTCCAGAATAATAACAATGCATAGTTTTGCTATAATAAAAATTAATAACTCATTTGTAATAATAGAAAAATTATATGAAGTTAATGAATCGTCTTTCACTGATGATATTGTTATTTCAAATTACTTTTAAATTTATAAGATTTAATTAAAAGGTAAAAACCTTTTAATTAAATCTTATAAAAGAATACTTAATTTCAACTATATTCCAAAAAAGTAAATACTTTCTGAAATGTATTTTAGGAGAAACAATTTCCAAAATAAAAAAAATAAATATTTTTTTTTTCATTATTGTATTTATTAATACATTTCAACCCCCCCCCCCCCACACACACATATAATTTAGGATATCTTATTCAAAATTTTGTCTGTCTTTTGATAACTCACATTCTTCTATAAATATAACTTAACTATAAATACTGCGGAAAAAATATTAGTAAAATGTTTAACTTTAATGACGTAAGCCACTTTAATTGGAGTGTTTTAATTAAAAAAATAAGAGTTTTTTTAAGCGTTATACTTTAGAAATCTAGATTTATTTTGTATGTAGCACAAATGATAAATTCATCATGACTCTTAACATACTTGATTAGATTAAAAAGTTTTGCTTCAAATTATGTCAATCAAAATTTAATAAAAGTCCTAAAGCATAATGGATTTTAAATATATTTTTGTAAAATTAATATTTGATGAGAAAACTCATAAATCTAGATCTGTCATCTGTAAATAGAAATTACTTAAAATTATATCTAGTTCTGTTTTAAGGATAATTCATCACATTAATTTTTTTTCATTTCAGAATTAATGATCGATTTTATATAAACTACTGAAAATTTGCTACAAAAATGTATATACATGTATCTGTCGTCTGTTAAAAAATGAATTTTCAGAGTATAAATATCATAATCTTAAAAATGACAACAAATTTTTAGCTTTTCTTATATCAATTTATTTCTGGTAAAAATGTTAACTAATGAAAATTTCTACGGAAATTTCTATGGAATAAATACATATTAAAATGTCTACAAATGACTTCTGCAATAAATTTAGTAAAGAGAAAAACTCTGAAAAACCTCTTTATTGTATAATATAAGAAAAACACACAAAGAGCATTATAACGACGAAAATGTTATCAAATATTAAAACCTCTTAAGATATTCATGGAAATAAGAAATGTATATTTAAGTCTTACTCACAAGAAGAAGTGAGGCTTAAAAGTTATTTATTTTTAAGTAGAAGTCACGCATATTTAATTTATTGATTACTTTATATATGAATTATTTAAACATTTGTATGAAACTACATGATAAAGTGTCATTTATTTAAAAAGTGAAGAGCACACACACACATATCAGACTTTTCTGTATTGAAAAGTGTAAATAAATTGGTGTTATCGATCTACTAACTCACAGCTTGCACTATTTTTTCAAGTAGAATTTGTCTCGTAAAAGAGGAAAGTTATTTCTAGTAAGTCGGGCGACTAGCCAAAATGTATACAATGCACAACACAAAAGCTTAGCTATAAAAAATAATTTTAGTATATTTAGATACAATGCAACACTCCCTAGAATTTATTTCTGAAGCTAAATTTCTTTTAATATTGTTTTTTGTTTTAATTTAATAGAATCAGTGGGCTTTAGTTTTATAAAATTACCCCATCGCGTTTTTACTTTGAATAGTAAATAAAAATAGTACAATAGTCTAAAGAAAAACACTAATTATTTTTATAAGTTCTCGGTGGTCAAAAGAAATATTGAAAATTAATCATTTAGCAGTTGAGAAAACATCGGACCTATCGAGCTCTGGATATTACTTTCTGTCTCCGATTATTTGGCATTTGCGTCATCCAGATATTAGTAAACATACATTTTATTAACCTATCTTGAAATTGATCAAACTAGTTTTAACTTTTAGTTGGTTTTTTGTTCATTTTTCCAATATTATTACTTTACAATATTGCAATATAGAAATTTATACCACTGGTTATTAATTCTTAGTCAGAAAAAAAATTTCATAATAAGAAAAAACAAAAATAGAAAAAAATTTCATTAGTTAAAAGCTTTTTTCAGTTGAATGGAAATACCATATGCAAAATGAATATTTCACGATATAAATTTTTCATGAAAGAAGAGTTTCTTTTCATCTCATGGTACCGAGCATTATTTAAGAATGTTATGGTTGAAAAGTTGAAAGAATAAATAAACTCCCGCTTCAAATGAGCCATAAATTTCTTCATATATTTGTCTTTTGCACTTTCTAATATTCTAAATTCCATGATATTTTGATATATTTGCCCATCATTGCTTATAAAATTATTTAGGAACAAAAATATCATTAATTTAAATAAATTATTAACACAACAGAAACTGCGACTGAAGAATATAATTGTTCATATTTTGTTTAAAACAAACAGAATTTCTTTTCATATAATTTATCACTGACAAGCATGTTTTAATCTAAGAATTAGATTAAACATTATAGTGCGAAGAAAAAGTACGAAAAATAAAGTTTTAAATCATTTGTTTGAAACTTTTGGGTGTGAAGATTAATTCTTTCAGAAACTATAATTTAAAATTTATTCCTGAATAACAGTAATTATCGTCACCCGAGATAGGAATCGAATCCAGAGAAGGCTCTGAAATAAAGTTTTGTCTCTCATTCACTTGCAATGTTGAATAAGATTCTAATATCATATAGCAAATTTTAATATGTTTGATTGTTCGCTCCGCTTTCTTTTCCCTCTGCTGTCACTCTTTCTTTTGCACAAACTTTAATTCCACTGAAGCTTCTGTGTTTATTTTTAAAATGAATTTAAGCCACAAGCATCAATACCCGAGATAGTAAGTTCATGACCTATTCAAATGAAGGCCTTAGTGCTAAACATTCAGTTGCTAGTGGGGCTTAATAAAATTGAATTATCGTCAAGAATATGATGTTGTCATAGGCTATTCCAATCTAGATTTTTTTTAGACAAGCATAAACTTTTTTTATTCAAAAAGCATTTCTATTGAATAAACTCTTTTATAGAAACTGATTTGAAACTTGTTTCTTGTAAAAAACGTTGTTTTTTGGTGAGAAACTTTTATTGCATAATCTTACTCTTGAAATTCTTTAAACTTTTCAGGTGTATCTCTTTTTTTCAACTTATAAAAAAATTTATATTTTCGTATATTTAGTTTATTTTAATTAACATCTTTCTGTGCTTTTAACAGTCTTTACTTCACAGTAAATATTTTCTCTTTTAATAAAAAATAATTCTTTTAATAAAATAACTCTTTTAATTAAAAATTTATATTTAGCATTTAATAACTAGTAAAATTACCCCAATAATTAAATTCAAAAATGTTTTATTCACGTGATATCAAAAATTAAGTAACTTGTAAATGATTTTACTTTAAAGTTTGGAAATATTTTATTTAATAAAGTAATTCCTATTATTATTTCTATAATTTGTTACTACATTAAATTGAAAACGTAATTTAAGAAATAATTGTTAGACTAAAGTGGAAGAACTTTGAAGAGACTTGAAATATTACATGAATTTCCGAATGGCTAATTATAAAATTGCTGTGATAAATTTTTGAAAATCAAAATTATATCAAAATAATAATGATCCATATTTTAGAAAAATATTCCTTACACTACAAAGAGAAAGTTAGCTATTAGATAAAAAAAAATTGTCCAGATAAAAAGAAGAAACTGAGTCATCGTTATGTCTTCAAAAATTTCAAGCAGAGAATGTCCTGAAAACCTAAAATTAACTAGAGTCTTTTGCCGGAAGTGAGTTTTTATCATTGTGCGTTAAAACCTCATTCTATATATATCTTTCCTTTCTCAAGATATTATTTAATTAATGCTAAATTATAAAGATTATGTTTAGGTTCACAATATTTTTTCCTCTAAATTTTATATACAATTTAGCTATTAGCTTTAATTTTTTCGTTTTGTGCAGTATAATATTTCTTTTCATCAGACACTTTTAATGAAACTTTTTAATTAATTAAGAATTAGTCAGATCAATAAGCTAGTATATTCAATGAAGATTATGCAATGAGATTATGTTAGATGCTGTTTGAAATTTACGTTTTATTTGATTATACTCATTTTTAAATATACACATGCTCAGTTTTAGCACAAATTTAAAGTTTTATTTAAATTAAATTAAATTTAAATTTAAAGTTTTAGCTGATGAAATTGACATAGTTTATAATTAATTCATTAAATATTAGTAGTGTCTCAGTAAATTTGCAGCAAACATGTAAATAGTATTCTAAAAATTATGTTTAGGTTAAATATCTCTTTATCTTCATTTAAAAAAAAAAAAAAAAAAAAAAAAAAAACTACGGCAAATTTATTATTAAAGCATTTTTTACTACAGTAAAATAATGCTAAAATAAATATTACATTATTAAAGTTATATTTATAGAAATTTTAATTTTCTATTAGCGATTTAATTTGTGCGAACATATTTATATAACATTTTATTTTTAATGCCAACTATAAATTTGCAATATGTGATATTTTAGTAAGATTGTATGGGAAAATAATGTTAAATAAACTTCAAATTAATATACAAATGAAATACTTTATTAATATAACAATTTTAATTTATAACCACTATTTTATCTTAGGATATATCTACTAGAATACACATTCTAACTATATTGTAATCCACTGTATAATGGTTTTATTTTTTATAAAAAAAATAAAAAATGAGAGATTATTACTTTTATCAAATAATTAAATAAGAAAAAAAATTGTGTACTTATATGTGTATTTAGCTTATTACTTTTAATTAATATAAGTATGGTTAAGCAATATTATAACCTTTTTCTTTCTCAATCTAGTAGTTTAATAAATTTTGTCATAATGTATTTGTGTTTTTATAGGAGAGTTTTTACACTCAAAAAAGTTCTAGTATAAATTAATTTTATTTGTTTATTTTTCTTCTTTTGTCAATTCTAATTAAAAAGAAGAATTATGTTTACAGTAATAATTTAGAAATTTTATTCTGAGTAGAAATTTTCATTCCCGGGAAAAATTCCATTTGATTTAAGTTTCAAAGTAGCTCCAAATATGTTATAAAAATCTGTTCAAATTCATTTGATAATTAATTGAAAATTGCTGTGTAATATATATTTATTTCTTCCAATAATTTATAACTATACAAAAAAGAAATAAAAGTTTTATTTATTATTTAAAATCATTTTGTTTCGTATTCAATAATAAATTTGTATTCAAGAAATGAAAGTAACACAGTTTTATAAAAAAAATTTATTACTCAATTTTAATTAAATACTTGTGCAAATGAATCTTTGCAATATACATTAAACATCAAAAAATATTTTCATTATCTAAGGATTAAAAATGTAAACATTATAATTTCCTTTAGTTTTAATGATTACAATTATTTAAATTAATAAAAACAATAATTATATAATCTGAATTTACCTGAAGTTTTAGTAAACAATTCCAAAAAGTCTAATAAACGTACAAAATCTGATAATATATATGTTATGTTTAACTGATTAAAATAAGGAAATGCAAAAATTTTCTACTTACTTCTAAATCAGTTACCATCAATTTTTTTTTTTAAATAAGCTTGCCTAAAATATTTCGCATAGAAAAGTATATTTTCCAGGAAATATATTTTATTAGGTGGATAGATTTTAAGTATGAAAGATAAAGTTTTGATAATAACATAATAACAGTGTTTTCTTATATGTATACACATTCACGTATACACACACACACACACACACACATATATATATATATATATATATATATATATATATAATATATATGTATGTATGTATGTATGTGTGGGTGTATGTATTAGAATTATTCTTTTCTGTAAAATAATAATTCACTTGAATTAAATTTATCGTATTTTAATAAAATAATTTATTAGAAATAAAATTACGTATGTTTAAACTATTTTATGTAAAAGTGGGTAAGAAAAAAAAATCTACGTGATAAAGAATTTTTGAGGAATAAATAAAATATTTCTAATTTTACAATGTTTAAATAGTTTTCCAATAAAGACTAACTGCGATATATTTTAGAAGTTTTGATTGTAATACCAAGCGTGGCAAAGAATCTAAAAGACTCTACATTATTTAACAAAAATATAATGCCATGTGTATAAAAGAAAAATAAAATGGATTATGTAAAAAAAAAAAATTGTCTACAGTTCAAATTTACAAATTAAACGAAGGCCAAGATTTGTTAGAGAATTCTTCAATTATTGATTGGTTACACATATGATGAAATTGGAATTTCTTGTCGAGATAGATGTTGTAGACATAAAATGATGATGTTTTTTTGTAAATATTTTCGATTAAAATGTGCTTAGAATTCATGGTGTCAAAAAATCATATAATGTGTATTCCCATTATTTTGTTTCAGGAATTACTTTTTGACTCTTTTGTATGATTATTAATATAAGCTATATTTTCACTTTTAAAAGTAGTATTAGAGTGAATGAAAAAATCTACTCTTATTCCTTCCTAATTGTCTAAATTTAATAATTGTCTACAATTTAAGAAAAATGTTTTTAAAATTTTCATATGAAACATATCTTTGTGATTCTACTTTCATTATAAAATTAGTAAATTGGATCAAATTAATATTATTATATGAAGTAATGCAACCATATCTATTTGTCTAATAGTAGAATCAAAGAGGAATGAAGAAATGTGTAGAATAGTAAACTACACAATTTCAGTTAAACTTTTATGTTTTATATTTTTTCAAAATTTTAAAAATCAATCATATCATAGAAACTATCATGGGTGATACATAATTATATTAAATGCGTTATTCAAATCTCAAATAATAGTGGTTTTATTTAAATTTTGTTACAATTTTACACCGTAAGAAATGATATTTTATGTATTCATTTTGAAAGAATGTATCTAAAGTGGTTTAAATATTTAACGATATTTTTTCCATTATTTCAGTTTTAAAATGTGTAAGTAAATAGCTAAGCTCTAAAATAGAATCTCACTTTATGGGAATTATTTCAACACAGTTTGAACTTTTAAATAACAATAAGTCTCTAACATAGCATATAAATAGCTCCAACAAAAATTCTTCTATGGAATTTAGACACTGATCGAGTATCTCGTTGTAAATAACTTCGAAAATAATTTACGGCAACAATATACATTTAATTTTAAGTACACGAAAAAGAAAAGTTTTTTAGTATTTTTCCAGACAACAGTTGTATTATAATACAGAAATCATTTCAACGGTAAATACATATTTTAATTTAACAAAAAAATGAAAGAATTTTTTCAGGCTCATTTAATTAAAAAAATAAAATATTGAAATAAAGTTGTGCACTATCTTCTGCTAGAGACATTAAAGAATAAGAGTTATTATCTAGTCTTCTGCTAGAAGCATTAAAACCACGAAGAATATAGCGAAAACCACAGGAGTAATGCTATTTTAGTGATATCATTAGAAAGCAAATGATGTGGACCATTTAATGTAGTATACACTGTTTAATTAATTGAATATAAGTATAAGTTATGTACTGTACACTGTTTAATTTAATTAGTATAATAAAGAATACACAAACAGATTGTGTATTCCTTATATTAATACTAAAATCTTTAATAATAGAATGAGTTTATATAATACAGTAAAACGCAAGTTAAGCAAAAAACTATGTCAACATTCGATCGTATTCTTTTATAGTGTTTCTATTTAGGTTATATACAAAAGTAAATATTACTGCTGTTTAATAAAAACGTACAACCTTACATTTAATATATATAAAAAATATTTATTTATGAAAGTGAAGCCTTCATTTTAGAATCAATTGAAAATGCATAATGTCAGATAAGGAGGATGAATCAAATGTTACAAGTTTTGTCATCTTAATTTGTTCGCTATAGCTTAATCGCATTTTATTGGCATTTTTTGTTTAATTTTGACTTCAAATATCAAAAATAAAACGATATAACGTAACATTGAGACCTATTCCTAGAAACAAAAGCTTTCACAAAATAGATTTTTTGTTACTAACTTATATTTTTCATTACTGTTCAGAATGAAGAACTTTACAATAACAGAAACTTATTCTGAATGTCTTAAGGAGAAGCAATTACGAATGCATTTCTGCAGAATGTAATTTTTTCAGAATTTGCAAAAGTCAATAATGCGTACAATTTGAAACTAAATAAATTTGAAATAAAGTGTTTTTATTCAAATACTAAGTTTTAATACGTTTTAAATAAGTATGCTGTAGCAGAGAAACTTTAGTGAAAATTACTATCTTCAGTATTCTGCATAGTTTCATTAAATTATACTTTATGATGAAATTTATAAGTAAAATGAACTATAATCGCTGCTTCACTTAAATCAATGATAATACCATATTTCTTATCTTATCAAACTAACAATCAATCCACATAGTTATGTAGGAAAAATATGCATTATGTTTCAAAAGCATAATTATCTTCATGAATATAAGTGAGAGAGAGAGGAATCTGCGTGTAGAAACAGATACGTATTGTCACGCAATTCTACCGTATTACCTTGCTCTTAATACAAGACGTAGTAAAATCGGAAACTTTTAGTGTGGTATAGGTAAATAATATAAATATTATGAACATTGATTTATCAAAAACTTTTTTCAAGCATATCTTGATATCGATAAATATTAAATATATTTTAAAAGTAATGAAATTGATGTTTGTTATTTTTTAATAAAAATACAACAGCGTTTGAAAGAATATAAACAATATCAATCGCTTTTTCATGAAATTTGGGAGAATTTTTATGTAATGTATAAGTGCAATATAAGAATTTAATTAATCTCTTAATTAATTGTTTTGCATAAAATTAAGTAAAAAGTTGAAGAAAATTCATATTTATGAACGTGGTACAAAGTTACGTTAAATATAAGTTCACGTTTAGAGTGAATCTTTTGCTTACACTTGAAGTGATCTCTAGTTTGTTGTTTTTTTTTTAAAAAAAGATATAAACGGGATTAACTTTGTCTTCATTGTATGTGTTAACAATTGAACTTTAAATTAAATTTCCTTACGAGCCGAACTTTTTACAGAATAAAAGATAAGTACCTAAAAAGCTTTCTAATTTTAATGTTTAAATAAATAGCAGTTCAAATTTATTATAAATCAAAATAAGAATGGTCATAGGAAACTGCAAATCGCTATATCATGCAAAATTGTTTCTTTGATGTTTCTAATTTATTTAAAAAAATGTACATTACTCATAAGTATTATTACTTTAATAAAACAGTAAATAATGGCAAAATTTATCAGTTTCATATTAAACACATGCTTAAAATTATAACATAATATTGTTGATAAAAAATTTCGGATTTAACCACTTTGAGCATTTTCTTGAATATAAGACAAATAAGCTCGAAAATTTTGGAACACTGTTTCATGTATTGCATATTTGTTTCAAATTTGATTAAAAATTATGAATTAATATTGATCGCTAAAAATAAATAAATTATTCCTGTAACTTTATGTAAATATTTTATTTAATAAACTTAATTGTAAGATGAAAAGCATTATATATACATACTCCATTATAACTATTTATTTGTATGAGAAAATTTCACACAAAAACGAATTTATTTTAATTTTGTTAATTTAACTCATAATTTATAGAATAATACTATAGAATAAACTTTTATTACTCTTAAATTCCTTATAATACTAATATTAGAATTGTGTTTCTGAATAATGACATTTAGACTTAAGGATGCAAATTTAATAATTATTCATGTATATATACTTATATATATTTTGGTTTATATTATCATATATTTGTAAATTAAAAGATATTTTTAAAGTACTGTAGTTTGAAATGAGGATCATCAGAATAAAATCAATTTTTCTCGAACATTAAGGCATTGAAATTTTTTTCATAACCACTGTGATTAAATTTATTGTGATACAAGCAATTTCTCTGTATTGAACAATCTATTATTTGACTAATTAAATAAATAAATTGCGTTAAATTAATTTACTATAGAAAAAATATTAATTTTGCCTTCAAAAAATGTTGTTATAGTGCATTTATAAGCTTTTTAATATGTAATATTTTTATCTCCTATATATTGATTTCGACACCTTTACTCAATTGATACAATGCTAATATGAATTGTTTAACTAAAATATAGAGCACAAAATTCTAAATCGGGAAAAACATATTAAAAACATGCCAAAGTTGAAAAGTATTTAATTAAAATTTTTAACTAGTATATTTGATAAAAAAAATATTTGACTTATTTTAGAATATGCTTAAAATTTTCAACAAATTTTGAAATTTTTATATTTAATCTATAAACATTTAGAAAGTAAATTTTAGCCACCATAGTTCGTCTATATAACACATAATTCATATACGACTGGATTTTCATTAGTGACTTTAATTTTGTACATTTTAAGATAAAAAATTGTCAGGAATAAATTTTTTATCATAATATTCTCACTAAAATTTTCAGAATATCACTAGACTTATACTAGCATATCATAAATAAATCATTAAAATTTATTTTATTTAACATACTTCTTCTTAGTCTAAATTATTAATGTCATTTAATAACCGAAAAATTACATTGTGTTAATACTTCCATAGACATATAGATCGAGATATTTTTACTATCTTATATTCCAAATGTTTAAAAAAAGCGTATATTAATCAAAATATGTCAGCCATCCTCTTCATGCCCACTGAAGAAACATCAGAAAAATTATTTTGCTTATTATGATAGCTTTGTATAACACATGATCGGATATGATAAAACAAATTTGTTTTCTATATGATATAAGACTAAGATATTTTCAAATAAATTAAAATAGAATTACTGTGAATAAAATAAGTGTTTTAATTTCTGTAAAAAAGTTAATTATTTTGTAATTTTGTAATATTTTATGTGAATTGTCGTTAATAATTTATTACAGTAAATTTGAGAATAATACAGTTAATTTACTTTAAAAAAGTGGCAATTAATCATTTAGCCAAATAAAAGAAATTTACTTGATGATTTTAAAATTTTGCATTGGTGCAATAGAATGCAAATCTGGTGAAAAAGCTTATATATTTTAACATTTCACTAAATCTACGGAAGCATTACTAGTTTTAAAATCTGTAACCTATGAGCTACTTTCTTAGAAACCCCTCTACCTTAAGTTTACAAAAACTTACTTTAAGCAATTTAAAAAGATATATAGCATGAAAACTGTCAAAACAGAAGAAGAATAATTGTGACTTACCTTTCCCTGCATAATGAGTCGGATGGTAAGGGTGACGGATGGGCCATCTGCAGGCAAGGGATCTACAGCAGCCATGGTTGGGGGTGGTCGAGGGAGGACCTGGGGGCTAAAGTTCATGTTAGTTACACGAAATAAAGCATTTAAACTACATATAAAGCACAGAATATTCTTAAGTATATATCCACTTAATTGAACAGTGCCAAATTTTTGTTTATTTGCTTTATGTAGTATATAGTTTTTAATTAACAATTCTCCCCCTATTTTTAATAAGTTAACTAAATTAATTTATTTTTTTAAAAAAAATAAAATGTTAATCCTTAAAAATATTGAGATTTAAGTTTTTGTTTCTAAGAAGAAAATTTTTCATAAAAATATATGTATTTAGTTCAACTTAAATTGAGTTTCATTTTTATTTGAGATGAAAAATAAAATAATATATTTTTATCCTAATCTAGAATCTAATCTGTACGAAAAATTATTAAAATTTAAAATTAAAACTACCTAAATGATAATGAAAGCTTAAATTAATTTTCATTGCAACCAAAAAATCCCTAAAGCAAAAATAAATAAATAAATAAATAAAAATGTAAAAATAAAAAAATTAAATTTAAAATAAATTTTAAAGTATTATTTTAATTAAACTAAATGTTGTTTTACAGAAAGAGGCACTAAGTTATCCTTCACTCCCAACAGTTAACATTAAAACACTTTATGTCCAATTTGCTTACGCGAAAATGCTTTCAAAATATTCATTCGGTAAAATGTGCAACATTTGGAAATCAATCAATTAGGTATCCAGAATGAAGGAAATACACCCAAGAGAAACACCGTGATTACACGCGGGATCACACAAGTGCTAAACCAAAAGGAAAACTTGACTCACACATACACTTGTACAAGTGTCCCAAGACGGCCTGAAGAAAATGTGTCTCCAGGCAGCAAGATGTAGCCAGGTAAAATGTATGGAAGGTGCAGAGTGGGGCTTCTTTTAATCCAATTATAGTGATGGTGACGTCAGGGAATCAACAAAGGCGACAACTTATTTTTTCCGTTGCTAACTACAATGTCTTGGATGTAATCGCTTAGTAACCTCAATCAACTGGAGTAATCATTTCTCTCAGCGGAGAAAAGGGTATTACAATAAAATGATAGAAGCACACAACCTTATTTTTTTTGTACTGAAACACATGATAATAGTGTCATGCACTTACAAATTCATTAAATGATGCCATCGATTAAGGACATAAAATTTTCTTAAGTAAATGGAGTGAGAAATTGGTTTCAATAAACTTGATGATTTTGCTTTTGAAAGGAGTTGAGGATAATAATAATAAATTACTCTTAATATTGCATAAAGAAATAATCTGCAGTATATTAATAAAAATCAATAAAAAGAAATTAATATTTGGAATGCTTTATTTCTCTGCTTTAATAGAAATCAATAATTTTTGAGACAGAAGATGCGTAAATGTAGTGTCATTAATTATCACTTTTTAAAGTTAATTAGAACAAATATTTATTTTATAGTAAAAACATATTTAAAGTAAATTTTATAAATTTCAGTACTTCTGGAGCATGAAAATGAAAAATCACTTGATTTATGACAAGGTTAAAAGTTAAAATTAATACGAATTAAAAAATGATTCCGAAATAGTTTTTGATAAAGAAATACCATAATTTGAGGGAACAAAGTAAAAAGCCAATGATATTACTGTATCTACGAAGTATATTTCTTAATTAAACAAAGAAGTATTCAAATACCTTTAGAAAACAGTTAATATAGAAAAATCAAAAAATAAAAAGCTACACCATTCTATTTTTAATTTTATCAAATGAAATTTAAAATTTTTCATGATTTATTGCATATTATCATTAAATGAGTAAAACTTGATCATTTTGATGTACTTTTAATTTCAGGTTATTAGTTTTTTTTTTTTTTCCCATGGGTGAAAGACTTCTTACGTAACAGAAAACGCCTGGAGAACAAACAGTGTCTAAGAAAACACCGCGTAAGATCAGATATTGATCGAAGGAAAATGTCAAAAGGGAGTACTTATCTCACATTTAATGAAGCTATCTGAAATTTACCAAAGAATTTAATTTTGAAATACTTTGACTGAATGAATAATACATCAGCTCAAAATGCAGACTGGTTTTACAAAATTATTAGATGTAAGATTCAATGCATGAAATGTGCTTAATTAACTAAATTTTCACTATTTTAATATATAAATTAATTGTTTTTATTTAGATTGATTCTTAGACTATCTAAGTATTCAAAAATTCTTATTTTAATTTAACAATTAAATAACAAGATACCATTTGCTAATCAAGTTATCTTAATACAAAATTAGCACATTTAAAGAAAAACAAATTGTGAAATAAACGAAGAGGAGAAACTATGAATTTTAATAGGATGATTTTAATTTAAATAAAAAAATAAGGAAACTTAATTTTGCAAGGAGATTTTGTAAAAAGCTACGAATAATTTTATGAAAAATATCACAAAATATAACATAAAAGTTTATTTTCAAAAGTTTAGTTAAATTTAAAATATTTATTATTTAATTAAAGTTTAAAAATTAGCTACATTTTAAGGAGTTTAAAAATATTGCATTTGAAGTTTATTTTTATAAATTAATGTTTTTGCAACACAAAACATACAAAATGAATCATGCAATGAAAAATCAAAGGTACAATGAAAAATCAAAATCTATTTAGTCATGGTACACAAAGAAGTATATTTAAAGACGCCCAAAGAAATACTTTCCTTAACATAAATTGATTTTACTAATTTTTAGTGTTTTTCTTCATGTCAAGAAATTTTAAAGAATGGGCTTTAATTAGTTTTAGAATAACGTTTTTGGAACATATCAAGTTTGTAATAAAGAATTTTTATATTCTTTATATGAGTGAATATTCAGTACATATATTTTATACCCTCTTATCATATTATAGTGTATATTAAAATTTAATACAATCACTAGTATTTCAAAAAGATAAAGCTTTTATTTTGATATTGTGTGTGTGTCATCAGATATAAGGTTAATAATAATATCAAACTTTCATGCACAACTGGACTAGATTTGGTTGCTACTTCTTTAGGATACAGCAAATATACTATTACTAATTATAATAGTTTAATAAGATTGTTTTTTTGAGATATAACTTTTTCTACAGCCACTGAATATTGATATACATAATATATAACCATGCAATTAAATAAGTTAAATTAAAAAAAGTTTTAAAAGCAATAAAAATGTGCTTTGCCCAATTTTTCAGTTATGTAACTTCTTTTCTTTGAAAATGATAATTTGTTAATATTTTCTTTTAAACAAAACTAAAGTTTGCAACTTACTGTTCAAAGGGTTATATAATCATCCGACAAAATAATTAGAGATTTCATCCTAAAATTTAGCCTTTTGTTTAAAAACAATGTGCAGATTGGCGAATTCAGAACTTAGAATATTGGCAAGGAATCAAGCCTATCACAAAGAATGCTGAGTTAAGTTTTTAGCAAAACTCAACAATTGTTTCTATCTTTAGAGCCCAGTCCCTTTCTTTAATTGTGATGCTAAAAATGCGAATCATAAAAAGAGTGCTCAAAAAAAAAAAAAAAAAAACACTTTTTCTTCCTATCGTTGGGAAGTTCTTTTCGGACACATTTCGGGAACAAAAGATTGGAATTTCAAGTAAATGGGTCCAGAAAATCTCTTCAAGTAAAGAACAGCTGTCACAAAAAAACAAATAAAATAAATATGTACAAGAAGCCGTAAAATGTGAATAGCGTGTCGTAGTTTTATTTTAGTCATCTGTAGGTAGGAAGAAGAGGAAGTGGATTTTTTTACAGGTAAACTTCCCATTCTGAAACCACTGTTTTAAGCAGTTGAAGCAGAATTATCTGCAAAACGTGCAATTTCTCCAGCTTTTCAATGCAGTGAATTTTGTATTTTCGAAACAATGCGTTGTATTTTAGTATTTATCTTACTTATTAAATCTGCATTCCTTACTTAAAAAAAAAAAAATAAATAAAATAAAAAAAATAAATAAGGGATATTAGATGATTGCATGAACTTCGGAATATCTTATAGAATGTATGATCTTGAAACATCGAAAAATGGTTGAAAAATATTATTACAAAATGGATTCCTACACAAGCAGCTATTTAAAAAGAAGTAAATGACTAAAAGTAAATTCAAGAGTTAGTATCATCATATATCTATGTATCTATATATATGTCATTTTATTCATAAGAGCAAATTTCAATAATTATTTATTTAAAAAATAATCTTTTATTGTTTTAAAATTTTAAATAATTCAAATTTTAAAAAAAAATTAGTTAAATTTTAGCGGTAGCGTTCTAAAGTAGGAAATATAACACATGCATCAAAAATAAAAAAATTATACGGTAATTATTAAATATTTTTGTGTGTTTAATTAAATTATTTGAAAAATAAGGAATAACTAAGAACATATAAAATATAAAACCGAATTTTTTTGGTTTGCAAGCTCAAAATCTTAATAATTCTGATCAATACTAAGTCCAAAACTTTGGCAAATAAAATAGAAAGGTAATAAAATAAAAAGGTAATTCAAAGACAAAAAAGTAACACCCCAATTCAAATATTTGAGCCAAACAGTGTAAATGTGAATTTTTAGAATAATATTGGATTTTATGCAAACGTCTTCATATTTGCTTTTAAAAATTCTTCTTTTGCTATTATAAATTTTAGAAATAAATTTTTCATGAGTTAGGAAAAATATATTTTAAATTAAACTTTTTATTCCGAAATTTCCAAACGTATTAAATTATAATAAAATCGTATTATATTAAATTTTTGTGAAATAGTCCAAAAAGTCAATAATTGCGTGTATGTTTTCTACACTTCCAATATTTTTGATATCGTAGAAATTTTATTATTTTCCTATTATTTAATCCTTTTTTCCAAACAGTTTCATTCAAGTCATAAAAAATTTCCAATTAATTACCTATTCAAAAAATGAAAACCTATGCATAACTGGAAAAAATTAAAAAATAATTTGGGACATTAAGTAAGTTATAAATGAACAAAGTTTTCATTTAATTGAAAAAATAATGTATAAGAAAACATACGTAAGTTTGTTCTAAATCAGATGTGCATAAATAAAATAAAGAACTCCATATGTGGATGAAAATTAGAATTTAATAACGACTTAAACTCAATTTTAAATTTTTAAATTGCCACGATTTAAAAATCAAATGGTTTTTATTTAAAAACAGTTGTCGCTATAAAATAAATCATCTTTGCCATCGCATAGTGGACATACAAACAGCCTAAGGCTATTTTGATAACCACCTCGCTAATTGTTCTCTTTTCAATAATAGTTGACCGTATTTACGTGTCACAAGCAAGAAAACCCGGAAAACTCCTAAGCATCACCCATCCTGACAGTTACTTATGCAGAAGTGCATCATCCACCTTCTGTTTTTCAATATGGCTAAGATCAAATCTGAGACCTTTTGTTATAAAGAGCTTCAATATAGCTTGAAAATATTTTATCATACTTATCAAACAACTCAATAATAATTTACGTTTAGAGTCTATGATTAGAGTTGTGATTATCCAAAAAGAATGAAGTTTGTTACTTTCTTTTGTAAGGGCTTATTCGAGATTTGGACACAATCAATGGAGATTTATTTTAAGTTGAACGTGAAAATAATTTAATATGAAAATATAAGATTTTACTCGGTTATACTTTATTAGAAGAATATATAAAATATAGTTCAAGCATTAAATAATCAAAGGATTATAATGAAAAAAATATTTATATTTAAAATATTTTAATTTACATTTGGTAATGATAAAATATATATTATTTTCACTATTTTTCTTTTATGCTATGACTAGACAACACTTACAGTAAAACAAGACAAATGATGGATGAAACAAAATAACTTACTACATTTTTGTACAAAATTTTAAAATTTAAATAATATACGTATGAAAATAAATCCACTAGAACTAGAGTAGTGAAATTTTATTCAGTTTTTAGACAAACTTTAGTAAATATATTTCTGATTTCAGTTGGTATTTTTATTTTAAGGTAAGCCGTTTAAATTTTAAAAAATAAACTTTCAAAAGGCTTATCTATAAATATTCTAATAAAAAGCATGAGATTACAATGGATAATAAAGTTTAAAAATACAGTAATAAATCCCTTTTCATTTGTACTTTTATATTTAAATGTTTTAATAATTCTGTTTTTCATACGTGACACTTAAAACAACAAAATGTCATCAATTTATATGATAAAACTAGTTTTTGTCTACATAAGAACGTGGGAAAACAAAATGTTTAAAATAAATAGTGCTTACTTGGAAATACGCAAGATGACAAAAAGCATTGTTTTGTATTTGAGAGTCACATGAAAAAGTTGCTTCAGTTATATAAAAATAGGGACATCATTTTCATAAATGCCTAATCTGGCATATCTAGGAAGACTCTCATTGTGACAGTTCTCAAATTGTGTCGTGACTTAGCCTTTCGACGTATCTGAAGATTGCTATGCCCAAGAATAGACAATTAAAAATACACGAGTATTTTGAAAAACGAGCATACATTTGTTTTCTAAACAATAGCATGAAGAAAGCAAGTATTTACAACCACCAGAGGCATCCAAGCGAAATGATAGACCGTTCGATTGTTTTCAACCGCATAGTCTTAATGTAAATCCTTTGATGCATATAAAGATTTTATAATATTTCGATTATTATAAGTTAAGAGCAACCAGATAAAAATATTAAAAAATTGAAGTAAGCTTCAAATTTTGAATATTTTCTTTTCAAGTTATTTGATGTAGAAAAATTATAGTATTTATTTTTTTCATCTTGACACCAAATTCTTGAATTTTTCCCATGTTTAAATAAAATGCGTTTAAAAAATTAGTTATAAATTGGATGCATTTTTATTTCAAAATTTACTCCCTAAAAAAATGACATTATTTTGTAAATTCCAAGTTTCTGAAATTTTATAATTTAAAAGTGCATATCTAATAACTATTTAATTTAATATTAAATATTATCGGCTTCGACAACATTTGAGTAAACATTTTTACCTTTAAGATAAGAAAAGTAAATTCCAAATGGATTTGTTTTTTCCTTAAATTTATTGCTTTATAAATGCGAAAAATAGCAAAATAAATGATTATAAAAGAGTTATTGCGCACGCATTACATATTATTAAAATGTCAAACTTTGGAAATCCCTGCATTATCTGCATTGTGTAGCGACTATTCAATGCCGATGACTTGACGCGGTTTATTTTCTTCGAGTGGCAATGTTTATATTCTTCGTTATCGATTATTTAAGAGGGGGATTTAATTGTTCTTCTCTTCTTTATCGATTCGGATCTGCAGTTCAACTGCAGAATTTACATTAAGAAAGAGAAAACAGTGGAAAAGGTGGCAATTAATCGCTGGAAAAGACAATGGCGAGTATCGAAAACAGAGAAAAATCGATATTTGCCTGAGAATAAGATGAGTATCCGTACCTGCTCTATCTATCGCATCCGGGTCACCAGATCGGAGGTAATCCTGCTGAAGACGAGGGAGCCTAGAGACTCCGTTATGGACCGGCGCTCTCCGGGATCAGCCCGAATCTGAAAAGCCTGCTCCTGGCCACCCTTCCTTCTGCTGCCATCTATCGGCTGGCACACGCCAGAAGGGCTTCAAGACTCATTTTATTGATTGGGAAGGTTTTCTCTCCTTCTCTCCCAAATGCCGCAACACAGGCTGCTGACCAAAGACAGGTATCTGGATGAGAGAGGGAGAACAGGAATTTCTCCACTCAAAATCCGGACGGTGATCATCATTATCTTCCGTGTAAGCGTTGATAATGCGCTCTCTCTCAATGCAACCACTTATTTTAATTACAATAAAGTAAAAAACTGATTGAAAATGTCACAAACACATTGCTGATTTTTCTACTCTCATAAATTTTGAAGATTATGATTTATTTTGCGATGTTATAAATACATTTGTCTTAACTTTAACAAATCTCACTTAATAAATTGTTTGCAAAAATATTGAGAGTTAAATAATTCAAATGAAGTATCTGTTATTTCATCTAAGCCGAGGTGATTTATTATTTTAACCGAAAGAAATATAAAAGCTATATATTTTAAATACACTCTTCAGTGCTTACTTAAAAAAATTACATACTTTATCTTTCTAGCTTAAAATATTTTACAATCTATAATAGTTACAATTACTGTATTATTTTTAGAGCAATTAATGCAAAAAATAAGCAAAAGAATCCAAAAAAAAATGTTTTTCATTTACATAAACAGTTAATCCTTAGATCTGAGTTTTTGAAATTCTAAAGAAATTATTTATAAATAAGTTCTTAAAAAGAATTTTAATAACATTTTTAGATAAACATTAACTCTTTTTACTTTACTATTATTTAATGCAAGTTTAAGTTCATTGGTAATATTTTATAAAAATTATCATCCAGTAATCACTAACTATAATTATAAAAGGTTTGAAGTTTTATCTTTTTTAATAATAGTTCTCTAATTTCTTCCAGTTAAATCTTCAGAAATTTTGGCAAGAATTATTTTATTATCATGACAGTTTAATAACTTACGAAGAAAAAATTAAAAATAACTGAGTGAAATTAATCCCAAATTCTGTAATGCTATCCACATTTAGGTACACTTAAATTCATAATTTATTTTTTCTCAGGCTCTAGTAAACATAGATACGAATTTTTAACTCATTCATTTGAAACTGCTGTAGAATTATTGCTGTTTGGAACAATTTATACACGTTCTGCACCTTCTGTGAAACTATTGTAATCTGATAAATATATACATTATTTAGGTCGTCTGTGAAAACTGTTATTCAAAATAATTATTTTTAATTATCACAAATGGTGAAAAACTCACAAATCAGAGATTGATAGCATTGTAAATTAGAAAGTGTTATTTATTAATGCAGAAATTTAATTAATTCTCAATGTATTAAAACTATGTTTTACTAAATTTATTAAAATTGAAGTAAAAAAATTGAAGATTTATTCAATAAAAACTGCCAGTTTATTGTACAATTTGTAATAAACTGAATATTTCTTAAAAACGATTTATATTGGCAAATAATTATGATATCGATTGTGTCTTCATATTAATATATTGAAAGCTGATTATATATTTTTTACAACAATCAAAAAAGTCTATGAACCTGATTGTTATCCAAATAATTTTTCTATATTGTGTTGCTGTTAAAAAAGAACATCTTTCACGTATCCATATGTCAAAGTAAATTGCGACAACAAACCCAATTTCTACTTTAGAGAATTAAAATACGATAATTCGTCCTTCAGAGTTAAAAAAAAAGAATCAAATATAAAGAGCAGAAGGATTATAAGGACAATACGTAATAAAATATTTAACAATAAATTTCTTTACCATACATAACTTAATACCACTCATTTTTTACTTTATGTGAATCAGTAAATTTTTATGAAACTACTATTGTCATATTAAAAAATGTAAGAGATATGAAAAAACACCCAAAATAGGTATGTAAAATAGCTAAAGAGCATCATTAACAATAGAATATTAAATGTTTCTTGAATTTTAAATATTTATGAAATTTTACATTTTTTATTAATTGATGCCGGATTAAATATAAGCTGCGAAATTTTATTCTTTTGCGGTCTAAAAATTTGAATTTATAAGTTATAAAATACATGTATATCGCACAATTGTTATGTATATATCATACGTCATATATTTCCAAAAGATTTTAATTCAATTTTTCACATAAAATTTGGAATTTTTAATTCAGAGATTTTATTTTTCAAATCTGTTCTAAATTATATGAAGATTTATTTAATATTGATCATATAAGTGAAAGGAATAATTGCTTTTATAATATGTGAAGCATGTGTGACCTTTATAATAAGAGAAAAATTCATTCTTCTACAGCTTTTAGAAATTTGTTCATTAATATTATTAATTTTATAACATTTTTCCTGACTTTTTAACATGACATTTTTTTCATAAAATTTAATTAATTCCTGAGTAATTAGGGGTCATTTTAATGTATTTAAATATTATTTTATGAAAACTTGTAAAGAAAAATAAATTAATTAGCATTATTAATATGTTTACTTTTTTAGACAAAAACAATTTATTAATGAATGCAAGTAACAAAATTATATGAATTTTAAAAACGTATATTTGGACTGCAATAAAAATATTTTATACTAAAATGATTGAAAATTACTTTTCATTATTTACTTATTTTTTGTATTTTTTATGTTTATTTATAATTTTTATATTGTATTTAATAATAAATTAATATATAATATTAGTTTATTATTAAAAACTAAATCAGTTAAAGAATAATGAGAAATATTTGTGACTAAAACAAAACAACAAATTCAAGAAATTTTGTATTAATTGAAGGTTAAATTTACTAAATTGATAGAAAAAATGTTAAAGTACCAAAATAAAGTTTAAATGCAAAATTTATTCATAAAAAATTGGAAAATTTATTTAAATATTATAATTTATATTTTGTTCAAGTGAATAAGCACCAATGATGTCTTACAAATGCTTAATAAATTATAATGCAGCTAGTCCAGATAGCATGAAAACTTAACCAACACCATACTTTATATTAAATATATTTCATAAATTAAATTAAGAGAAAGTTTATATATATATTAACCAAAAATAGGTATAAACCCTAACATTTTTATTGAGGTTACACTTATAAATTTCACCTCTATAGTCGTTAAGCTTCAATTTTTGATAAAATTATTTATTTGGTATAAAAATATGATAAGGGGGGATTTTTCACATACCATAAGGTGCATGAAACAAAGGAATACAGGTAATATAGTAATCTTATAAAATAGACGGTTAAAAAATTTTTATTCTCTGAAAATAAGTTAAAGTTTAGAGAAGTTTGTTAAAGTTGAAGTTATGTTGTTATAAGTTAAAGTTGAAGAAGAATCCACTGCAAACAAAGGAATACAGGTAATATAGTAATCTTATAAAATAGACGGTTAAAAAATTTTTATTCTCTGAACATAAGTTAAAGTTTAGAGAAGTTTGTTAAAGGTAAATAAGTTTAGAGTTGTTTATTTGGATATTATCGAGTAAATAACGAATTTTAGATTGTTCTTTTGACTTGTGTTAGATAATAGTTAATTTGTTGTAGCATTTTTGTCAGTAAAAATAAATAGTTTATTCATTTTATTTTTGATTATTCTCATATAATAGTTTTTTTATTTAGTTATTTTTACATAAAATTTTAATAGTGTTTTTATAAATACACATACTCTTTTAAGCAAAAATTGATAAAAATAATCATTAATTTGGTTTGGTCAAACAAACCATTTAATTCAATGTTACACATGAAAATTTATCATAGTAATAATACTCGTAAAAAAATAGGAGTTTGCATTATTTTAAAAATAAAGGAGCAAAAAATAATCCTTAATAAATTCTTTCAAACTTTCAAAAGTGCATTATTAATGGTCGCTTATAATATTATTTGTGACTGTACTTCTAAATTGTGTAAGAAAGGTATATATAAGCTGTTTTCACCCTAGATCCAATCAGTAGTCTCTTTACAAATGATTGCTATTCCTATGATTTTAAAAATAAATTTCAAATATAAATGTAAAAAATCAGAGTAAAGAAAATACATGGTTAATAACTGTTATAATTATTTATTCATAACAAAAAATTAGATGTGCAAGCATTGAGTACTAATAATAAAATATTGTAAACAATATTTATCATTTTTGAAGTGATGCATTCTTTTTCATTGATGAGATCAAAAGAAAACATTATCATAATAAAAAATATCGCATTTTTACAATAAGTGAAAAATAAAGACAAGACAAAATTTTAGGGCATTTAATATTTAAAGAATGAAATATACTTTAATATTTAAATAAATATTAGACTGTTTAATTTTGAAATTAATTCACTAAAATGTAACGTTTTCTCATTGAATTCAGGTTGAGTATTTGTCAAATACGTTTTAAAAGAGAAAGTTTTGCTGATAATTTTTTGCACTGTCAAAAATACTAATAATAAATTTCACAAGTTTTTGAAGTTACATAAAATATTAGGTTGTGCATCTCTTTCTCTGTCACACTATTTCTTTAAAAAGCTTATGGGATCATGTTCTGAATTAAAAAATTCTGAAAATATAAAATGTTTTCAAGTACCTGAGGGGCATATTTACTTGTTATATAGTAAAACTAGAAATTTAGAAGCTATTAATAAATACTGAAAAATCGAAAATATTATACTAATATATTTCTATTAAAAAAATACTATTTTAAATATATTAAAAATGTAGTTTTCATATAAAAAATTATATTAATATGCAAAATTAAAGTCAGCATGTAATAGAGTTCATTTATAAGAATCAGTTTTAACTTACAGAGATACGCATTATGTAAGGAAAACAACTGTTAATGTGGTATTGCGCTAAATAAGGCAATTTGAAAACAAAGATAAGATAGCTTTGAAAGCATTGACCTACAATGATTCAGAATCTAAAAGTTTTTGATTATTTACAAATTAAGTTGCCTATTAATATAACCAATTATCTAAAGACATGTAATTATGATTAATGCTTGAGAAATGTCTGATGGTATGAGATATTTTGAAGTATTAATTATTTTAATAAAGTTCATTTTATTGAAAAATACTATTTAAAAAATGAGAAAACATGCAAACAAAAATAACGATAGGAATAAATTATTTATTCCTATAGTTGTTTTTGTTTGCATGTTTTGCACGCATTTAAGTTTTGCAAACATATAGATTTTGCGCAAGTAATAATTACATATCTAACAATGAGAGAATTTAAATTTTTAAACAGATAATGCATCTTTGCAAAGAATTTGAGGTTTAAAACGAATTTTCGTTTGATATATCTTATATTAATATGCTTAATATTTTATCGAACTTGCTATACTTTCCTTAGTACGTCTTTTCATCTTTATGCATAAATAAGAAATATTAATTAAATATATATGTGTATATTTATAAGTGCATATATATTTTTGTTATACTCTTAGCTAATAATATATGTAGAACATAAATAATGCACAGATATCTAGCTAATTAATAATAATAGTATAATATTTAAAAAGATAAATGACAATATTTACATGTGTTATTAGTTTAAAAATGTTTAAAGACTGAATAAATAAAGCAAGAAGATAAAAAATACTTACAAAACTCAAGATTTTAAACACTTACAATACTCAAGATTTTTAATTTGTATAGTTAAACTGAAAAAAGAATATTTTAAAATTAAAACCAAATATTAAATTTAATTAGAAAAATCACAAATTTTTCAAATAAATTATTTTTATAAATTTAACACGAATATGGTATACTGAATATCAACACACTTTTTTCAGACTTTATTAATCACAACTTTTTTAAACTTTTATTTAAAGAAAAGTCAAATTATGCTTATTTTTTCATCAAAAAGCTTTTTTGTAGGATTTATATCATAACTTCATATATTTTTTCTTTTCAAAATAATACTGTGCTTTTTTATTACTGTACAGCTAATTTTTGCTACGAGAGGTAATTTTCAAGAGTTTAGAAATGTTATGCTATTTTATAGGAACATATTTATAGAATGGTGTAAACTGCTGTAAATATTTTTAAATTCTAGATTTGTGAAAATAACTGGATAGAGGAAAAAATAAAAATTTTTAATTGAAACAAGTTGAATCAAAATGTCATGATAAAACAACTAACAATTCAAAAGAAGCATCACAAATAATAATAAAATTTATAGAAGTATATAAAACCTAAGTAATTGTATCAAAACATTTGTTTCACCATGATGAGAGGATTGTTACCATTATATAACTACAATTGATGATACTTTAATATTTCCAGTCTAGCTCTCGGTGATTACTTTAAAGCTTTATTTTAGAGAGTAATGAAACAAGGTATAATTCAATTTGCTACAAATAGAAAAATTTAACATTTCTGACAAGAAAAGAACAATTCTCATCAACTAGTTTATATTAGAGGATAATAAAATATTAGAAATACCATTAAATATTTTTTGAGGCAATTAAATATCAAAAGAAGCTATTTTTAGTTTTGATTATTAGCTATTATTAGTTTTGAATATTTATCCTAAACTTTTTCTTAACCCATTTTAAATTTTAATTTAGTTCATGGTTAAGAATAATTTTAAAAATATAAAATATTAAATATTTTAGAAAAATATGAAAAAATGAACATTTAATATTTTTAATTATGAAAGATAAATACCAATAAATTATGTATCTTCAAATTCAACTAAATTCTCATATTAACATGAAAAGTATTTTCGTTGTTAAAAAAAATTGAAGAAAGAAACATTTGTCACTTATTTAATACTTTTTAAGACACACCGTCGTTACTTATTAAATATGTGAACACTATTATAAATGGAAACAATTGTTTTGAAAGTATTTAAGGAAACTATGTTGCCGTCTGAATTATACCCTTTTGCATTTTTAAATACATTTTTCTTCTTTCCCGACGTAAGGAACGTGATGGTGTTCTATCAATCTGAAGCAGAATGAAGTCTGTTAGTTGGACGCTTGCCAAATATTCAACTCGGTGATGGAAATGATCTTGGCATTACACTAAGCTCAATCTTGCCGACACATCGATGAATTTGAGCCATAAAAATTGAAGCAAGACTTCATTTTTCTCTTTGTATGATTTTTCACAGTAATATATTGATATTGTACTCAAGTAAATTAATTCTCGAAAGACAGTTATAAAAAATAGATAAACCAGAATTAAATATGGAAGCTTTGATGGTAAGAATAGCTAGAAATTGGAAAATTTTAAAATTACTGTCGGAAGTTTACACAATACCATTAGATTTATTAATAATTTTTTAAATATAATGATATTTTTAAGAAACCTGTGTTATAAGGACTAATTTTTGCTACAAAATTGTATTTAAATTTCAGATATTTCTACTTGAACAATTATTACAACTTTAGGTTTTGTAATTAAATATGTTCGTTAACCATTTTTAAATAGAATTGATTAGTTATAATATTAATAAGTTATCAAAAAAGGTTTTATACAACATATAAAAATAATTTTACAGTTGAAAAAAATAAAAATAACATTTTTACTACATATAAAAGTTTCCTGATTATAATATAAAATTCTAAATTTCTTTATTTTTTATCATGAGAAGCCTTTATTTGAAATTATTTAAAAAATTTAAGGAGTCAAAAATTTTCTATTTTGTTTTATATTTTATTATTTAAAGTAAAACATTTATAAAATAATATTTCACAGTTTTGAAAATATATTGTAATAATTTTCTTGCAACAGTAATTTTAAAAGTTTTAAATACGTTATTATTACAGAGTAGATTTTTCATGTCAGCAGTAAAATTATTTGTTTGATTTGAGAGTACATTTTGTTGAATAGAAATATTCATCGTATATAATCAGTTGTAGTTTTATCTAAGAAAAAAAATTATATTCTTAATAAATTTGTTCATTTGTTTTATTTTACAAAATTTCTTTAGTTTAAATTATCAAAATATAGGTTTTATTTGTTTGTTTTAAATTTTAAAAATGCAAATTTATCTAAAGAACTGTCAAATTTCAAGAAAAGAGAAATCAAAGTATTTTTAAAAGTATATTTTTATCGATACATCTTCTAGTACAAATATACATGTCTTTGACCAAAAAGAAATGTGTATGCAACTTCATCAGTAAGATACCATAACGAACTGTCTTAACTATTATTTTGAGATTAAATGTTGCTAGTTTTGCTGTAAAATAATAAAGCTATCAATATGTCCTTTGAAATTCAGTAGATATTGTGATATGTGTATAAATGAAAATTCTCTTCAATTAGAAAGTATTGTTGAGGTTTTATTTCAATTAAGTTTCTTACGTATGTGATGAGAATTCTTCAAATTTTCTTAAAAATATTGTTAAAACGAATAGATCATATACACATTTTGGAAATTAGTTTAAAAAATAAAAAAATTAATGGAATGTAGTAACTGTCTTATAATATGTTCTATCTCATACCTGCTTCATTTGGGTATAAATTATGTCAATGATAATATTTTAATATTATTAGTATTGCGTTCTTCATTTCTACTGCATAATGTTTTACTATAAGTTATTTTTAGATAGGCAGGATTTTGAAAAATTCTTCAATATTCATTGATGCCGTATTTAGAAATTTGTTAAGGTTATAAGGAAATGATATGGTTTTAATTCTAGTCTCTTGTCAAAACTCTTTTAGAAATACAATAGTAGACTTAGAAATAAATTTACTAGTTTTATCTAAATGCAGCAATATTATTTGAAAGTTATTTAGATAACTTTTTGAATATCTCCTTAAACGTATGAATCATTACATTACTTTGATGACATGGAATAATTATGAATTCTTAATTGAAAATTTAATATTGCATACATTTTAAAATTAATTTCCAATTTATCTAAACATCTCTTTTGTAAATAAATTTCTATCTTTATCTCAGTAATTTATGTATATTTACATTTCCTTAGTTGCTAATAATTTATCTCTTTCTACAACTCAATAAATGTTTTTCATATAATAATCTGCATTTTATTTTTCAATAGACAGATTATCTGGCTAAAGGCGAAACATTAAATTGGTGTTTTTATTAATTAAATTATTTGTATGTGAGAAAGGAGAAAATTAAAAAATGCTTCCCAGTATTTATATAAATTTTTTTAATTTATTTTTCAAAATGGGCCTAAATTTTTTTAAATGTTAATAAAAATAAGCAGTTTTTTAAATTTTATGATTTAATTTTCTTACCGATAATATTAAAACCTGATGTTTTCTTAACCATACAAAGTTTTTAAATTCCTAAACTTAATGTTTCTTATACTTTATCATAAATGCAGAACTTTTAAATCCTTGCTTTTTTTTTCAATAAATTTAAACATTGAAATAAAAATATTTTTGTCTTTAAGAACTATCATGTAACCTGTAAGTCTAAGAGCTTTATTCAGATTGCCAATTCACAGCAGAAAATATTTTAATATATTGCAATCCATTGATTTTTAAATAACTAATTCCAAATTTTTTTCTTTACTTCTACGTATTTTGAATTTTAAATTAAAAAGTCGCTTTCAAAATAAATAAACTCGTTATGAGGAAAAAACGTTTTATTTTATTTTATTTATACTTTACCATATTTATGGCTTCTTCATGATAGATTGTATAAGAGAAGATTTTCCAACATTTTCAACTATTTTGTTAAACACATAATTGTATAAATTAAACTGGTGAATTCGAGCTGTTTGAATTTCATTTAATAAATGCAATTAAATATACACATATAATACAATATAATATAATACAGTTAAATATACAAAATTCATATAATATAATACAAAAAACTTATAACATTTCTTAAAAATAAGATTATAACATTACTTAAAATTAATTAAGCCCATAAAAATTCAGTTTAAGCATGCATTGCACAGGGAAAAAGTTTTGAGAGAGGTTTTACTTCGAACAGAAACCTGATAGAGAATAATAATTACACACACACACACATCTGTCTATTTTTAAAACAAATAATATAGGATTATGAAATATGATTTAAAAAAGTATACATTGTGTTATTATTTTTTTATTATTTATGCAAATATCAATTATGTAATAATTTTCTTCAATATCTTGTATAATTCAAAATTTAAATCTTACCCTCCAGACAAATGATTAAAATCATAAATAATAAATATTAATTAATTTAATGAAATTTTAAAATATTTTAAGTTTTAATAAAATTCAAAATCAGGAAAATGACGTAAGAAAATTTATTCAAATAAGATAATTTATCATCACGTAGGAATCTATAAAGAAGTTAAGCAATTATTAGTAGCAGAAATGTTTTTACAGTTTCACTAATTACATTGAGAAATTTTGAAATTTCATGTAAGAGTAGTTTTTTAATCAATTCAACAAAGAAGTTTTTTTCTGCAAATTATCAAATAATATTAAAGTAAATTAGAATCTAAATCCTTCTAATCTGATAGTAAAATAAAAAAAGATCCTTTTTATACAAATAAGAAAACATTGATTTATTGCTTAACAAACAGGGGTTAAAAGTATTCTACTATTTTCAGCTTAAATCAAGATCTTATTTTAGCTTTGTTTAACTTAAGTAAAGTTGGATAAACCATCTTAAATCTTAAGTTCTTTGCTCACGAAAATCTCCTTAAAAGTATGTTTAATCTAAAAGAAAGCTTTCCTCTCTATCTAAAGTATCATATTACTCTAGTACTTAGAGCATATTAAATGTTTATCTTGAAAGGTCAAAATTAACAATTTCCAACTAAACTCAAAAACAAACTGGCTATTCATTTAAAGTCTAAAACACTTGAATTTAAATTTAAAATCTGAGTGATTTAAATTTTTCACAAAAGTGGTTCCATTACTTTTAAAAGGTACAGTAACATTATTCAATATTTTCATTAAAAATTTGATTGCTCATAGAAAAATTTACGAATAAAACCTTACCTAAATCTTGGGTGTGATAAAACAATATATAATTTTTCTGAGCTTTTTTATTTTTGCGTTTGGAATATATTTAACCAATTTACAATTACTTTTTCTTATTAAGTAATTTTTTTTTAATTTGAAGATAGAAACAACATTGCTTAAAAAATAGTTCATAACATTATTGCTTAAATTTAGTTACATTTTTTACTTTAGTTTTCAAAATTCATTAAATATTCCTAAATTTTCTTAAAATGCACATTTTATAAAAAATACGCCTCAACGTCTTTTAAAGTAAACTATACTAAGAGCTCTTCCGTAATCTCTTAAGGAAATAATTTTACCAAACCCTCTGCTATGAATTGATTAAATGTAATATAAAAATGTTTATAAATTAAAGGAATTCATTATTTCTTATTTCGTATATACACTCTCTGTTTTCAGGTAAAAACTTTTCTTATTATTTTTTAATATCTTTTAAATATACGTTTGTAAAACAAGTTTTATCCTATTTAATATAATTCCTTTTAAATCTTACAAATTGATTAGAATATTTTCTTTTGACATTCTCTCAAATACAATTATTTCCAAAAAATATATCTTTTATTTAATGAAACTGAATCAAAGTGATCTTATATTTTTTAAAAATGTAAAACAGTATATAAGATAAAGAATTATCATTTTCTGCATCAAACATTTTTAAAACAAGGAAAAATTGCAGTATTAATATTTAATAAAAAATATTCAAAAGATTAGTTTAAAGCTTAAATAAAATCTCCTTTTAAGTGACTTACTTAATTTGTTGAAATATTGTAAAATATTCAGCAATTAAATGAAAGTGAAATGAATACTCAAAAGTAAAGACATTATAATAAAGACCAAATTTTCTAGTATACAATTCTCCTGACTACAATTTATATTAAAAAACAAATACAAATCCAGAATTAAATATTATTTTTTAAATAAATCTTATTTGAAAAATAATATTATATTCTAGTAAATAATAATCGAAAAAATATCAACCACCTAATAAAAATACGATTGAATATCAGATACCTGAAAGAGAAAAGAAGCTAAAAAATAATAAAAAAGGATGTAAAAATAAGCTACATTCTACAAAATCTAATTAAATTTTATTAATAAAATCTTTTTATTAGTTATCAAATTAAAATCTTGATTTTTGAATTTTCTTGATAGAAACAAAAATGTTAATTATTAACATTTATTAATGGCACTCAAAATACATGCAGGAACTTCTTATATTTCATAATAAAAGAAAAAGATATTCACATTTATCTGTTTAACCAGAGAGTTATTAAAAACAAACTCTCTCAAATCATAGTACTAATTTATACATTTTCGTTAGTATCAGCATAGTAAAATCATAACTTTATGATAAATATTTTTTGTGGTTTTGACACTTTGAAATAAAGCCAAAAAAATAATAATAATCGTTATACGTGAAGACAAGAATTTTACAAAAAAGGTTGACTAAAAAAAATTCCTTAGAAAAGGTTTTTAAAATCAAATGTAAAAATCAAGAAGTACAAAGTGTCAGCAAAATATTGGACATATTTTGATGTTGAATAATTTATAAAATAATGAAGATAAGTTTATATTTTTTAATTTCATTAATGTTTGGATAGACTTAAAGTGCAACGGATATCAAGATGGTAATCAATTTTGTGCTAGGGATGAAAAAACTTGTCACATATACAGAGAATATTGTGACAGAAATCCTGGTTTTAAATATTTAATATTAGACACTTTGCTCCTGTAAATGATGTCGTTTTCTAATCCCTAAAGAAAAAATAGTGGGGAAAATGTATAATTGCCAGTGGAACTATTGCTGGTAATCAGGGTGTTATAGAAATTGGACAACCTTGACGAAATTTCTTTTCTGATAAATGTTCAAACAAAGAACTACTATCAGCCGTGCCCTAATGAGGTGCTGACCATTTTTACATGTGGCTGAAGCGCTTTATATCGCGTAAATACAAACATTTTAAACATATCTTGGTAAGTAAAAGATAGAAATCCAATACACGAGCTAGTGATTTTAAGTCCAGGATGCAATCCTTTCAATTTCTAGCTGAACATATTCTTTAAGTAAAAATATTATATTTGTGTACAAAATTTGTATGTGAGGAAAATATTTTTTTAACCGCATTTAAAAATAATACTAAAATTGTTTCGTTTTACTTTCTACTTTATTATTCCCCTAGTGAATAATTAAATTTAAAGAATAAGTAAAAAATCCATTTGGATTTCTTGTATTATTTAACGGAATTTATAATGTATTCTAAAATGAAATTTTATAACTATGACATGTTGTCAGGTTAATATGATCAATTCTAGAATCATAACTTATTTGAAGTGCATGCGTTTTTGAGTAAATTTTCTGTAATTAAATAGAGTTTTGCACAAATTGTTTTCAGTAGAAATTCATTATTTTTAACATAATCATTTATATCATCTTGATTTGATTTTAGTATTTCTAGTTTTTATACAAAACATAGTTTAATCTCATGAATTATTCTTCTCTTAATTTATTGACGTTTATGTAATTCAAATGTTCATTTAAGATGTAAATTAAAATACTTAACACTTAATTATCTATATAAATTTGTTAGCTGCAAATTTTTAAAATATTTGGTACAATTTATCATTGCATTAATTGATATTAAAAAGACATTTTGTCATTTTTTTAAATGGTTTTCGGGATTTTTGCACGAAAATGTTTTTGTATGAGAAAATTAAAGGCAAAAGTTGTGTGAAAATAAAACTGCTGGTTCTTAAATTCATTAAATAATTTGTCTCTAATGTTCAATATTCCCGTCGTGGAGCAATTCTGAATAGATTTTTAACTAATTTGAAGAAAAGTATAAAGATACAATTTAACGTTTAATTAATAACTAAAGGTTCTTCGTAGTGAGAATGCATAAGATGTAACGTTAATTTTTTGTAACTTCACAAATATTTAAGAATAAATAAACCTTTTTTAGCTAAAAAGGAATTTTCTTTTTTATCATTAGATTTATTATTTACAAAAATAAATGTTCTTCGCTTACTTTTGTATTATTGCTACTTCTCTTACTTTTGTATTTCAATAAAAATTAATGAGTTTCTAAATTATAAAACCTGCAAAATTATTTATACTTTTTACAACTTTTTTTTCCAAATTATGATTATTCAAATAAAGCTTCAAAAATTTTTATGAAAAATATATTTACACATACGTATCAGAGTGATTTTAACGAAAGTAAGTTTCCTAAATTTTGCTATTCATTTATATTGATTTAAAGTAACCCTCATAATAAAATTCTATTTATCAAATATGTGACATTATTTCAAATAATTATTAGAATGTTAGAGAATAGTTAGTTAGTTTTAAACCTTTATAGAAGCGAATAAAACTGACTTGTAAAAATAAATTCATATTGTTTTATAAGAAAAACTAATTTCCTTTATTTAAGTACGTAATAATTTTTAATCATTTTAAACAATCATCTAAAATAAATTATTTATATTTATGTCATCAGCGGAGTTGTGGACAAATTGAGGATGAATGTTAGTTTATGTGCATAATCATTATTTTAAACAAGTTTTATTGAAATTGAGAGAAAAATACTGTATTCATGCATTAAACATAGAACGTTTCTTAATTGTATTACATGCAGTAAAGTATTACTTCATGCAGTAAAGGAATATGCAAGTTCTTTGTCATAAAACAAACTGACAAATCTTCAAATTAATCAAAGTTATTAAGTGAAAAAAACTTTAAATTCAAATGTGCCATTTATTTCATTTTTTAGAATCCTTATCAAATATTGACTTGTATCGTTCAAGTGTGAAAATGCAGTCCGTTTTCAACTTATTTTTGTGTTTATTTGAATATTGTGTAGAAATTACGCTTCAAAGTAATATCTTTTACGTTACACAAAAATGTGGTATGTTATTGAAAGTCCAATCTTGTTTCATATTTTATTTTTAAATAAGACAGTTATTGAACTTTTTCTTTAAATGATTTTTTCCTGTCATTAGATATGTTAACCATTAGATATGAAACGAAGGAAATTGAAAAATAACTTTTTGTATGAAAGTTTTTACAGAGATTTATTTACGTAAACTCAGAATATATTTTAATTTATGGTGTTTGCTAACGAATTATAAACATTTGAAATATAATTTATCAAACAAAAGATGCACAGGTAATTTAATTTAATAATCTTATTTTTTTATCTAATGAACATGTATACAAAGATAACTTATAATTCTATTTATATAATTTTTAAAAATAATTTCTTTCAACTTCTGAGTTTTATTGAGACATTGTAGCAACGGAATTGTGTTTTTTCAGGAGAATTCTAAAAATCATTAAATGCATATTAAATTAATGTGAAAAATATTGAATTATTTTTTGACTTATTGCCTACATAAAACAATTTCATTCTATTATTCTAGATTCATTCTATTATTCTAGATTATACTTTTCCATGTATTAGCAGTAAAGAACTAACTTTTAAATGTTGACAATCTATGCGCAATAGTGTATAACATTTTTAGAACTATAAAATTATGCAATTAGAAATATTCAGAAAGTAATTCTAAAGGTAACAACAATCTAACAACTGAAATCTGTGACAAATTATTAAAGACATAATATCTTTTAAAATATTATATACTTAATTATAATAATGTATTTTCATTGTCTTATTTGAAAAATTGATTATTTTAAATTTTAAACAAATCTACCAAGAACAAGCTATAAATCGCCTTCAATGAAAATATATTGACCTGATGGATCTGGCATGTACTTCTGACCTTTGAAACCACAGATTAGAAAACAACAGGTCTTCAAAATAAACAAATTTATACATAGTTTTGAATCAGAAGGTAAGCAGATCTCGTGATACAACTGTAAAAACAATCAATTATTTATGATTTGAGGATACAAAAATTTATTAACTGATTGTGCTCTTAAAATGTATTTACTCCTTTATAATCCCTTTTTTAATTTTTTATTAATATTTTTAGGATTATTCGTAAGCCACACATGGAATTTATGCAAGTTATAAAAAATAACTTTCACAATATAATGTTCAGCAACACGATTTAAGACACGATACAGTTTTCGGAATAAAAATGGGATAGCTTAACAACTTTCACAAATTTATCTCTTAGTTTTTAGAAGAAAGATGTATATTTAACATTTTTAAATTACTAATTATTTTGAAAATGAATCTAAGTACATCCTGGATTTTTACTGTATCTTTCATTTTTACATTTGATGTAAAATGCATATTTTTACCTTATTTATTTTATCAAATGTAAAAAATTATAAGGCATGCACGGAAATCGACTTTACTTAAGTCTATAATAGTAAATGGTGAATGCTATATTAACAAAAGTAATATTACAAGAATATTAGATTTAAAAATTTGAATGTTATATTTAGCTTACTGAATAAACTTACTTAATTCAAATGATTATATCTAACAATATGAGTAAACTAGACGAGCTCATTTTAATTAGGTTTGAATATATCTAAAAATTAAAGATTCGTTTTCTAAATAATATGAAAGAAATTTCTTCATTTATAGTAGACCAATAGTGTAGCTATTCATCATTTTATTCATAAAATAATTTATTGTTTTTTACATTTAAAAATCATTATTAATGAGACTTTTCCAAAAATTGTATGCATTTTTATATTGAGTGAAACAATATATTGAAATTACTGAATATTTTAATGACATATATTAAAATCTAGTTACATAATTTTTTTCTGTAGGGAAAAATATTCCTGATTTAATTTGGCAAAACTTGGCAATTAGCTTAATTGCATTGATTGCGATAAATATTTTTTCTTATGTTTTAAAAATTCCATTTATATTTAAATTAAGTAGATACTATTTGTAAATAAAATTTAATGAATTATGTTTATCTCTTTTTATTGTTTAAATTTAGAGTCTACAAACCTATACAAGAAGCATGTTTCACGAAAAATTTGAGCATTTTATTTACTTACAAACTCTCTATGTTAGTTATAACATTTGGAATTGCAAAGTTAAATTACCAACAATAATATTACATCTCATAAAATAATATAATACTGATTGATAATTTGTTTTAATATAGTGTATTCCGAAATTATTTTAAAAGTAAGATTCAGAAATTACTTAGATTTCACATAATGAATAAAAAATCTATCATGAATGAGATAATATATTTCAATAAAAAATAATAAACCCCCAAAAAAAACCAATGACTGTTAAAACTAGAATACTAAATCAGAAAATATTTAGCATTTTCTGATTTATGTTCCGATATTTTCATGGAAAATTAAATCCATTTTTTTTTATTTTAATTTGTATATGAAAAAGTAAACCATTTTGTGTAATTTTCATTGAAACTTTTTAACCAAGATCCATTTGAGGCATCGAATAATTTATTTTGGAGAGTGATTCAATTCGTATATAAATATATTTAAATTTCGTAATATTATTATGGATTATACAGTGTTGTTAAATGCGTAACTGTTAGACTGTAAAAACACATTTTTATTGAGAGGGGAAAAAATAATGTTACAGAATTAAAGTATTCGAAAAAAAAATTCTCCATATGATAAGGATTCATTTTTATAAATAAAACACATTTAGTAACATTAATAACGTTACTTTTTTAAACCTTTATTTGGCAGTAATAATAACATTACTTTTGAGCCAATTTCAAGTCTTTAGTTTTATGCAAAATAGTTAACAATCACTGTTTTTTAAAAACAATTAAAATAAGTAAAATATGTAAAAAAGTTTTTTTTAAAGTAATGAGTCGAAAAAAGTCTTTTCTCAGTTTACACATCATAAAATTTTAATCTTTTTATTTTTTGAATCGCATACTCTCATAAAAAATTTTAAAAATATAAAAGAGCTGAAAGAAACAATTTTTTGAGAAGTAAGTATAAGACATTAGTTCAATCATTCTTTTCGAATGTATTAGGGTGGAATGTTGTTTTTTTTCTTGTAATCATTTGTTTTACTCAGGCGACATAACTTTTGTCCTAGATTTGCGATCTTTATTCTTATGATTTATGCTTGTCAGGATCCCTGTTATAAGTATTGTGACTGATTAAATGATTTATGTCATGTGAGATACTTAAAGAGACAAAATATCATGTTTAATAACCTGTAATATATTGAGATTTGCTCTTTTGATGTCAGAAATTTATTTTTCTCAAGCAAAAGAAGGGAATAAGTTGATATATGGTTATATTATTTATCTTATGAAGTTAATTGAGCGAATAAAATTGAGTTTTTTTTTATTTTTATGATGAAGTGGGAACACATATTGCTGAAACATTCTACAATGAAGCTTTACTAAAATAAAAATCTTTTAAATTATTAAATTTGTTAAATCAAATTAATTTTTCTGCTTTTTAATTTCATTATATATATTCAACATATAGTGCTACTTTATTATTTTTCTACCGTGTTCAAGCTGATGAAAATATTTGAATTTTCGTGTCAAGTCTATTTGGAAATAAAATCATTAAAACAGTTTGTTCAATTAAAATAATATTTATTTGCAAAATTTATTATGTATAGTGATTATTTAAAGCCTTTTGTAAAGAGCAACTTTCTGGAGGCTACTTTTGAATGACAAAGTAGTGTAATGTCTTTTTTATTTTACACCTAGTATACAAAATACAATTTCTTGCATTCCTTTGACTGGATTTAGTTGACATTTTCATGAAAACAGGCTTAATTTATTAAACTCTATTCAGAAAAATGCGATGATATTTTTTTAAAAATTAATTGCCCTGAAATATAATTAAAATATCACGACTTTATGGAATTTTTCCTAATTTTAATTTCAATTTGTAGATATGTGAATAGATTAAAATAGTAGTAAAATAGTTTTAAAACACATTCTATTTTAAAAGTATATTATTTAATAAATTTTATCAAAGCTCCTAAAATTTAATCAAAATTTAGAAATAACTATCCATTCTAATTCTTTCTGCTTATCTGTTATCATCTCTAATAAATTCTATGCTGTTTGAGGTGAATTTTGTCTTACTGAACAGCATATTGTTTTAAATTTGATAGAAAAACAAAAAGCCTGATAAAACGTTTTTGCCTAAAAGCATGTTATTTATTCTGAAATGAAATATGTCAGGTTAATCAATGAATTTGAAAATAAATAAATCCTCTTTCGAATTTCTTTTTAATTTAAATAGAGTACTTATTCAGAAATATTTATTCTTTCATTTCCCAAGTTAATTTTTATTTGACACCCATTTTAATGAAACAGCTAATTTCAAGATCATATTGAATTCCTTTTATCGCCTTAAGACAATTTTGACAAGAATGCAAATTCAATTCTCCAAAACCAATGACATAACCTTTGCTAACCTTTAATATATTTTAAAATAATATACAAATATAGTTAATGTAGTATAAAATTTACATAATTATATTTAAAAAATAAAGTGATACCTAAAAATAAAGCTTTTTATTACCTTATAATAATTTAGAAATACAGATTTTACACAGTTTAATTTAATTTTTATTACAAAATTTTTTATTACACGCTAATATTAATCAAATGTTTAAATTCAAATCAAATTTATTATAGCAAAATTTAATAGCAAAATTCATTATTTTAGAAAATTTGCGTGAAAAAATTTAAAGACATTCCTTTTATTATCCAATAATGGAATACTTTATACAATACTTTATTTAATATTTATTAAATAATCTGATGATTTAGATACTCAATGTTTTTTTTTCTAAAATTTTCTAAATCTTATGATTATTTAAAAATAAGCTCTCTTTTCGCTTAGTTCAAAAATAATTGCTTTCTAGTGTGCCATTCTTAAAGAAATATGAAAGGTTTCAATAATGAAACTGAAAATTTTTAACTATTTTTTATAAATTTCTAGACTTGGTTGATTTTTAAAGGAAAAAAAAAAGATTTATATTTTCGAAACGCCTACTTTAATGTTAATATATCTTATAATTTTTTTTTAATAAAAGCGTATAAAAAATTGAAATATATAAATCTCTAACTTGAGACGTAATGATAAATTAGTAAATTAAGAACTAAGGAAAAATAAAATAAATTTAATTATATGCAACATCTAATATACTATCATCTAAAATTTTTCTTTTAAAGCCATTTTTTGAATAAAATTTTATAAAGATTGATTGATTTTTAAATTTGTTTAAAAATAGTTTTTTACAGAAATCAATCCTTTTCTGAAATAAAAAATTTTACATTGCTATATTGGAAACATCGATTTTATTTATATCATCTGCCTTTTTTAAATTTTACCTTAAAATTATTGTTTATTTTCAAAATTTTAAAAGCAGTTTATGAAACTATAGTTTTAGACTAAAAAAATATTCAAACATTAAATGAATTATTCTGTAAATCTCAATATGGTTTACATTAACCACATTACTATTTTGATTGTTACTTCTTTTTAAAAGTTTACTATACTCAATTTTATTTATACATGATAAATATTTCAATGGAAAGAAGAAAAGAAAGTATTAAGTTTTGTGTAGTTTAATTTATTAACCGTTTAAATGTATATTCTTTAATTTCAAATTTTCTATAAGAAATATTTTTCAATTAAGTCTTTCAGTTACTATGAATATAATTATATTTCATAGAATAATGTACATTATTATGTAAAAAAATATCGTCATAGTTATTCCTTTGTATAATTATTATTTGCTAACTTCTATTCATTTTAAATTAAATTACAACATTTTAAATTCATTCTTCTTTTATTACTTTGCTATGATTGCCTTTAGAAAATAGTATCTAAATCCTGTTTCTGACAGGGGTTATCTATATGCATTTTGACAATAAGGTATGAAATAATCAAAAAATTACCTAAATAGATATTTGTTTCTAAAAACTTTTAAATAGAAAATGGTTATCAGTAACTCCAAAATGAGTGAAATGATTACCTAACATTTAAGGAGAGTAAATAATTCATCGCTTTTATAGTTAAATTAATTTTTCAAAATCTAATGCAAAAACATTTTAAGCTCTTAAATGTTAAAAGTACTTAAAATGAACCGAATTGGATATCTTCTTTTGTAAAAATCACTTACAATAAATTAAGTAGTTTCGTGGAGTTACACGTTAATTCATGCTATTTTTTTTTTTTTTTGTAATTAACTTTTTTTGTTCATTATGGTATAACAAAATGTTGTAACTAAAATGTTCTGTGCTACTGAAAAAGTTTGTTTTCTTCTTTAAATTGTATTTGTTATCATTTTATTTTAGATTTTTTCTATTCATACTATAATAAAAATATGAACTATTTAAAGATAAAGACAGATTTTTGACTACTTTGCGAATAATTTTATTCAATGAACAAAGTCAAGGTATGACATACTCTTGAGTTTTTCACACAATAAGCTGCCTTTTCATGCATGACATCATCTGATAAAATCCACTATAATTTAAAAAAAATAAAAATGGGTTTTGTAAATTATGATAAATAAATTGAAATAAACCAATAAATAGATCAAAACACATGAATTATAATGGGTCCACATTTTTTTGCATTCTAAACTTGAACAGTAAATTGATTTTTAGGTAAAATAAACTTTAAGTTTCTATCTCTTTTATAGGCATCACAGCTATAGCTTTTAAAATGCAATAATAAGTATGTAAGTAAATTATTATTTCCGTTAGCATTATTTTGGATCATATATTTGTAATTCATTCTGTTAAATTTATAAATTGCTAGAAATAGATTTATAACTTCTAAACGTCACTTAGTTGTCATCTTAATTACATGAATAAAACTAATGAGGCTCAAGTACGTTAAATAAATTCTGTTATTTTTGTTCCTTAATTTACTTTAATATAAGCTTGCTATGAAGTACTATAACTCAAATTCTTTAGTTTCAATACTATATTTTTCCTCTTTAAATTAAATTAAGATATCTTTTTATGCAAAATTTTCAAGACACACAATTTTCAATAATTAATATTGCGTCACTCTCAAAAAAATCTTAAAGAATTTATATATTGTATTCTCTGTTTATGTTAATTATTTTTTGACAAATAATAGTTTGATTTTCAAAGCCCTTTCTATATTTACCCATACTTTTTTTACTTATTTACAAAACAAGATTTATCAGTTAATAAAAAAAAATTTGCTAAAAATATTTTTAAAAATAATAAGAAAAATATTGGAAAATCAGCTAGTGTGAATTTGCTTGTAAATTTTACTGCATAAAATATTTATAGCAATTTAGACATACATTTTCCATTTAATTATATTTTTTAAACTAGTATAGATAAAATAATAAGGGAATAAATAAAATGTTTGCTTTAATAATTTTTATATGGTTACATACTTTTTCAATAATATTAAATATTCTCATGAAAATTTAAAGTGTAAAATGTTGAAAATAAATGCCCAGGAGCAAGTGTTTGAGAATTGTGATTCTCTAATTCAAGTAATTTGTTTTTAAAACTTAATCTTGAATGCTAATTTTAAGAATATTTTTAACAAAATAAAAGACATATTTTCAGCAAAATAAAAGACATGCAGAATATAGTTTCGATTTATGTACATGCAAACAAAAAAACGCTAATACAACGAAACGGTACGTTTTAATAGTGGCATTTTTTTACAAAATGCAAACAGTAAAAATTCCTTTGCAATTAAATTTGACAGCTCCCGAGCACCCACTATGGCATTCTTCACCAATAAAGACCTGCAACCATTCAAGAGCAGGTGAAAGATTTGTACGCATCTCCTCATCCTCCCTCTCACTCCTCACACGCAGGAGAGGAAGAAAATCGGTAGCAGCAAATGTCGAAAGATGCGGAAGATAAACATGATGGGAACTGGATGAGGAGTAGTGAAACTCCCCTGAACCGTGCAAAGAGAGAAAAGGAAGAAGAAAAGACAGATAAAGCAAGTAAAGCACATACCTCACCGTCGGATGTTGAGATGGGACTAACAGCACAAAGAGTAGGCCTCGGAGAGCAACGCAAGATGGCTTGCAGGCACAAGGGTTGCTCTTTTGTTGCGATCCAAACGGCGCAAGCGCGGGGGTGGCTTGGCGTTCACAATGGCCACGGATGTTTGGTTATTTTATTGATTAATGAAGTAATGTATTAAGATGACAGTAGAAGGAAACAAACTAGGTATGCAAAGCTTTCTCTAGAAACCAAGGTTTTATCATTTTGCACCTTGGAAAGGCAAATATATATTGCTGTTTTTACCGTAGTTAAGAAAAATTTGTTATAATTCGCCAAGATTGCAACATTCGCCAATCACGGTGGACGAGGAAGACGTTCGATCGTCTTCCGAGCTCTGCATTTCATTGATCAATCACTATTCTTCAAAATTTGAAACTCGGCACGAACGGAATAAATATGGTGGAAGGTCCACCTGTAGGCTATTCCTCAGCTCTAATGTGTTAACACTCTTGCATTCCTATCTTTTCTCAATGCACATCATTTTTTATCTATATTTACATATGCAGTTTTCATCTTCCTTAGAAATTATATAAAATATATCCTGTTCTTAATTAACAAATCTGAAAGTAAATAGGGCACAGTACTCCTCTTAAAGATTTCTGCACCTTCTGTTATATTTCAAAACATTTGTTACATTTGTATATAATTCAAATCAGCTGGAACTTAAACATTTTTGTAAGGTTTAGTGAATTTATAATGCGTGTATAAATTTAAGATGCAACTGATACTTTCTATTGACAAATGACCTTAAAGGTTTCTGGAAATATTTGGTTATTTTATAGATAATAAATTAAGCAATATTTTATTAAAATTTTATCCCTATGTAAAAAATCAACAAGTGTCCTCATAATCAACATAATTTAACAAACTTAGTTTATTGTAAGACTAAATAAATAAATTTGAAAACATGCTATCTAAATTAGTTTAGCACATATCTTTTACATTTAGTTATAACCAAAAAAAAAAAAGAATATTTGAATGAGATGCATTAAAATGCAAAATTGATGTGAGAAGTCAGCAAATATACTGTTGAACTATAAAGTAGATAGCAATGAATGTTGCAGAATCATACAATATTTCATAATTAAAGACACTTTGTAAGGGTTTTAGGATCAGTAGACATTTTCTTCTCAGATTTAAAAAAAAATTCAGATTAATATATGCTCAATAACACTCGTACAGTTGAAACAGCTTTTACTGTATTAATGCTAAAAAATATAACTTAACTTTTCAATAATAATAGTTTTGGCATTAAATAAATATATATATACTTACATTTATATATATAGGGAAAAAACAAATTGCCTCAAAAAATATTTTAAGAACTAGAAAATGTTTCAGCTTGAGAAAGAATTTTTAACAAATTATGCTCAAAAAAATTCTTGAGTTTGATATATATAAAAAAAAATCATCCGCTATAAAAGCAGGAACGAATACCAAAGTACACTTTTTTATTATTGTCTGATATGATTTACTAACATGATATATCTACATTTTCAAATTTTATTTACAAATTATAAAATGCTTTACGTTATCAGACACACTCGGCTAAAATAATAAACTAACCCACTAGACTAAATACAATACAATTCAACTAAGTACAAAAAGTATATTTTTAAATATCATAAGACAGATATTAACAATTTGATATAAAATTGATCTCGTATATTTCGCTTCATATTCAGAAATCCCATTGAAATAAGACAATGTGTTTACTGTGAAAATTGCGAATATTATTTTTTAAATAAGATTGAAATATCTCTTAATAGCTCACTTTTATAAATAAACTATTGATGATTATTTAAAAATATTTTATGCTTTTAACTCAACAGAAATGTGAAGCAACTAAATTATTTTAAATATTACTAATGTTTTTGAAATTCTGAGCAAAATATACAAAAATATACATAGTAAGAAATAAATCTTCTAAAGCAAGAAATTAAAATGTAATATTTTACAGTATAAAGTTATTAAAATTGATACAATTTACTTTTTTTTTTCCTGTAACAAATATATATTTAAATCATGAAATAAAAATATATTGTTCATAAATGCGAAAGGAACTATGCTTAATATTATTATTTAACTTTGAGTGAGAGAGATTTAACTCAGAGAATATTATTTTTTAACCCTTGTGAAATTCTAAGATTAATAGTATTCGGTAAAATATTTTTATTTTGAATGTAGTGCTGTATTAAATACGAATATTTTAAAGTTATCAGGTAACAAAAATATTCAAATGTACTTAATTGGAAAATCAAATCGCGTTATATGCATATACACACACATACATTTGTATGTGTATACATATATATATATATATATATATATATATATATATAATATGGCTTACTTTTTAAAGAAGTATTTGCTCTCTTCTTTAGATTTTCCTATCTCCACAAACTGGTTCAAAGTAAGATTTTTAATAATTTTTTCGAATTAAAAATAAATCTATCATTTAATCCAGAAGTTTATATATCCTAAGATATAAATTTCTACGTATAAATCCTTAGAAACTCTGAAAGCTCAAATGTAAATAAATTTAGCAGTGTCTTACTATTTAAGTATTAATGTTGCAAAACGATATTTCGTAAGTTAAAGATTGACAATAATATGACAAGGCGCAGATTAGCAATTTGTGTTTCTTTTAATTATATGTTCGCTGAATTCTGATTGCTTTAAAGTTTTTGTTCAATCATAAATATTAGAAGAAAAATAAATTTTTGTGCAAATTGATTATTTATAAAAAAAGGAATAATGTTTTTCAGTATCATCCAACATTTCATTATTTGTATCAAATTCAATTGTTAATTTTATTTTCATATCAATTATTATCTTCTATTCCTAAAAGTGAGAATAAAAACTCTCATTAATAAATTGGTGTCATAAATATGGATAATAAGAATTAAGTAATAAAATGCATAAAAAGTTACTAAAACAAATATTTTATTATTTTATGAACCTTTAATTTGAATAAGTGATTATACATTATCAAATTTATACTGATGTTTTTTTATATAATTTTGGGCAGTTTAACAAATAGTAGGTTCTAAAATTAAAAATTTCTCATTTTGTAGTATATATTAATAAATACGTTTTAATAATCATCAATAACATTAGAATTAAATCTTTAATAAGAAAACATTTTACAACTACTACAATCAATAATTATATATTACAGAAAAATCACGTTGATAAAATGATTCACTTAAAAACAATAAAAAATATATTAATCACACAATAAGAAATTTATAAATATCTTCTTCTAAAGAAATTAAGCAGCTTTTACTTTCCGTTAATTGAAAACATTTAACTTAAGATTACTCGTTTGTGAAGTTTCATATATTTGACTAGATTTATTAATAAATATTTATTTAAATTATTCAATAAATTTTATTCTCATTATTTCTAAATTCATGGCCACATAAAGGATTAAAACATCAAAGCATTAGTTCTTAAATATTTTCAATTAAAGTACTGTTAGGAGCTTCGATTAAATTTTCTTAAGTCATGGCTCAATAAATTTATAAAATTATTCCATTAGCTAATGGAAATAAACTTATTTTATGAAGAGAATTTTACTTCTTTCATGTGGGCTTTGAAGAGTAGCAAACCTTACATAATTCATTCTAGGAATATATTGCATTTATTTAAGTCTCATTTAATGGTATCATATTTAAGAATGATAATGAAACATTGTTTCACAAAGTTTTGGAAACATTGTATATCAAAGAATTTTGAAGCAATAATAGCCAGGTTAATATTTTTAATTATAGGACTGGGAATTTCTTAATTTTTAAAATAATAATTGTTTAATTTTATATAAAGTTGCATTTTTAAAACACAACTCGCTTGTGGCTTTGTGAAGATATTTAATTTTTGTATTCACTTCATGTTTTAAGTTTTTTTTATATATGTTTTATAACTGTACAGAATAATATGAACTGTAATAAAAAAAATAAGCAGTTGTTTTAGAGAATAAGTAATAAACAGTAATTTTTATTTCTGATGACAATATCGTTATAACAATTCATATGTTTCAGGTTTAAAAAAAACTAGATTCTACTAGGTATTTCACAAAAATAATAAACAGAAAAAAATTAAAATTTTGTTTATAACTCATGAATAAAGAAATACATTTTTTTGTAATATCGTTTTTCATTGTGTAAAATTTGAATCCTATAAACGCAGTTTTTAAAATGATTTACTTATTTTTTTCTCGTTTATTTCCAGCTTTATACTCCGTTTATACATGTTAATGTGTTTCTATGAAAATTAGAACGAAAAATATATTTAAAAGTATTTCTTTTCTGGGCTCAAGAATACTATCATATTAAAGTTCCACTCAATTAATATTTACTAACTTTCCCTTGTTCATTCATATGAATTATTTTTTATAAACAATTCAATAATTTTGATTGTAAGCGGTGAACTCAGAAAATTATTCATAATGCTGTAAGTGGCACCTGAAAATGGTGATATAACACGTTATAATTGATTGGCAAAGTTTAATTAATTTTTATTTTATACCTTCTTTATTTAAATCATTCTTTTCCCAAAATTATCAATGATTCTATGATTTTACGTACACAAAAAAGTAAAAACATACTTAAAAAGATCTGACTAACAAAAAATACGTTTTTGATAGACTAATTTCATATTTATGAATTTGTTTTTCAGTTCTAACTCTCTTGCTAAGTAAACATATAGATCAAGGTACTTACAAAAAGGAATATAAAAGTATTCAGTAAAGTGAGGTAATAAATAATTTTTATGTTATTTATTAAGAAAAGTTTAAGCTAGTGGTAAATAAATTTCGGAAACACATTTTTTTTAATAGTTTTAAGTATAAAATGTGCTTTATAAAAACTCTATAATTTAATTTAGTGTTAACATATTGTGTATTCAAATAAAAAAACAATTAATTCTGAAATTTATAAAGAAGCTTTGTCGTTACTAATATTATTAATATCATGGCTAAAATTGAAAACTTAAACATATTTTCTTAATTCCTTGCAATCGCAAATTTCGAAAATGAGCTAAGATTTTTTTTTCGAAAATAACTTCTTCCTTGACTTCACTTTCATATTAGTCTGTATACTTAACCAATTTGAGAGCCAACCTGTTAACATCCCCCATTTACCACATGCCTTAGATTCCTCAGAGCGGAATGAAACAATTTATCTTCACTTCCTCTGTCCTGCCAGCTCGCTCATATTTTTCCGTACTTGCTCAATGTTCCTTTCTTAAAAAACGCTTAAAATGTGATATTTTAACTTAGATTCTTTCAAGATAAAGGATCTAAATTATTTTTGTCAAGAAAATTTAAAAAATAAAATTTAGAGGGAATCTAAAAAAGTTTAGACAAACTTTATTACTTAATCTTTACATCTAAACATATATTTTTCATAACTATTCTAATGAAAGTGTAATATTAAAAACGAGAAATATAACTTCTGCTTTTATTGCTCTGCAAATAACATATATATCAGTTTTGTGTGTGTGTGTGTGTGTGTGTGTGTGTGTATTAATAAACACAATTAACTGAGCGATTGTGGTAATCAAAATACTATATCTTAACAGAATTGATAAAATGGACATTTAAAAAAAATTAGCGAAATTTCAACTGTTTTTTTTCAAGATTATTGCTGTAAAAATTAGATTGACACTAAACTGGTGAATGAGAGATTGGCTAAGCTTCACTTCAGCAGTCAGAGGACTTACATCTCAAGTATATATATATATATATATATATATATATATATATATATATTTTATTTATTTTTATCTCTTTCTTTTAATATTCTCATTTTTTGTTTCTTTTCTTACTTCCTTTTAAATATTAAAATTAATTCAGCTTTGGGTTAATGAATTCCATGTAAGGTGAAATTTGATAAAGTTGAATGATAACAACAAAGAAGTATACAAATATTTCCAAATTTATTAATATTGAAAAAAAGGAAATGACATCTCATTGAAAATTTTTATCTTGAAAAAGTTTAAAATGAAATTTTTTAAAGTAATAGCAAGAAAGAAACGTGTAGTCTATAAGTCTTCATATGTTTAAAAGATATTTCAGTTGTTGAGAAGAACTGATAAAAATTCGACTACCTAGCAATTAAAGTGTGAAAAGGACTGTGAGATCCAACATCTCATTTAATATCTTCACTATACAAGAACATTTCTAAATTTATACAAATAAAATTCTCATTCTTTTTGTTCTCAGAGATTTTAACCGCAGTTCAATTGAGATAGAATGCAAGGAATGCAGTGAAACTTATATAAAGATGTCGATAAGTGTCTAACAAAATGAAATCTAATTTTTCCTTTGAAATTTGGTTTACAGCATTCGTATTTAACTAAAAACTTAATTAACGTGCTAGTTGTAGTTTCCTTTAAATTGCTTATGCAACTTTGTAACGTGATGTAAGAAATACAAGCAAGGTAACATTTAACTCCGCAGTTTTCTCTCTTCAATAAAATAGATTAGGGCTTTTTACCCCTTTTTAAAATTTTTATTTGTGCGTTTCAGTTGATACTGGAGAAAAAATATTTAAGGGAACGGATTTCCCATTCTTTTAACTTCTCGCAATGTACTTTTTTTTAAATAATGAAATTTGTAGTTTTTTTCAATTTCTGGAAAAGTATTGTTCCTGCCCTTTTTAATGAATGCGTTCCTGCCTTTCCCGGTATGACACCGCTGGAAAATGCATTCGAGCCTGCATGCAAATATATAGTTCTGACTTCAATATTTCATAACGTAACTAAAGATTACTTATTTATTTTCAGTACACCTCATATTCTCCTTATTTTCTAGTGTAATACTCCCATTAGATTTGTTTACATGAGGCTTCATTTCTTGATACTAAACATCGTTTTGCAAAGCTGTTAGTAAATTATTTTGTAACGTGTACACTTTTATGTGTTAAATTGTAAACTTAACATTTTCATGTTTAAATTGTTACTTCAGCCATAGGTGGATTTTCTTTCTTTCACCATGAGTCTTGGTTGATTTCGTCATGTCATATACAATAAAATACAGTTTTAGTTATATTTTTGTTTTCACTCTGCATTATTTTAATGATTATCTTTTCACTTCGTAATTAGATTAGAACTTAAAATGATTCGTATCAAAAGTACTTTCATGTGTTGAACTAAAGAATTTCACATTTAAACTGAAACTTCAGTCAGAAGGGATTGTTTTATTTCTTTTTTATTTTATTTAAACGTACCATATACAAAAAATACTTAATGTATGTACTACTTCTGTTTTCATAGTTTCAGTTTAATATTTGCTTTTCAGTTCATAACTAGTTGGAAAATCTCCGAAAGCTAAGGACACTTTTTCCCCTGGAAAAATCTAAACTAAGTAAGCTTTCAATAAGTCAGATGTAAACTATAAATTCATTGAATCAATTATAGTATGATTTAAGCAGAATGTAGGAAAGCGTATGTATTTTCAGTTATATATATAGTCGTTTTTAATAATTATTTACGTTGTATTTAAATGTCAGATGACTGTAAACGTATCTCGGTATATAATGAGTTCATAATTTGTCGAAAAAGTTTCAAATTTTTTCTTTGATTTTGTTATATTTGAGTTATTATAAGATATAAAAATTAAATGTTTTATATTGAAGACCTTCAAAACACACATCATACAGTTTATGAATGTTCATAACTATAATATAGAAAAATAAATCTTTTTTTATACTGCTAGCTTCGGAATCAATAATTTTAATTATATATGAACAGCATGATAATTATTATACATCTTGAATGAGTGTATATATTAAGAAGCATAATTTTTAAAACACCATAAATACTATTTAAACGCATAAATTTGTATCCCTGAATTGAATTAAGTTTTAATGCTTTTGAAAAAAGAAAACTATTTTTTTAAAGTCTAAGTGACTCATTCATTCTTAAATCTCCTATTTTGCTTCAAAATTCACTGTAATTAAATAGTTAAGCACTAATGAATAAATATCAATATTAAATCAATTTACAGCTAATTAAGAATGTAAAATTCTCTTTGTGTATGTTAATTCTGGAATATATATACTATTTGTTTTTGTTAAAAAATGTATTTGTTAAAAAAAAGAGCTTGATTTATACCAAATATTGATTTTTATTAAAATCAATATTTGGTATGAATCAAGCTCTTTTTCTTAAGCAAATGTCAAATTAGAATTTAAAGAAATTATTGTATAAATAAGGATGTATCTTAGAAAAAGATATAAAACTAAAGATTTAATTTCATATTTCTTAATTAGTTTTTATAATTGACACACATGGAATAAAATAGATTTTTTGTGATATATCCAAGCTTTTAAAATTAAGTTTTATCTCTCTTAGACAATCTATGGGATCTCTTAGACAATCTATGGAATCTATGGAATCTATGGATAAAATTTATAAACACACTCATTTTTTACGGAAAAAAATAAATAATAAACTACCAAAAATTATCAATTCCTATGTTGAATTAGAAATTCAAAATATAATTTTATTAAAAATTGATTTTTACAATTTTTTTATTTTCTATATGATGATGCACAAGATGGCAAAGATATCCTTTATTAGGAAGTTATTCTTTTTTTTACCAATAAAATATTGCTTACAGCCATTTATAACAGAAATGTCTTATATGAATGGCTATAATGCTGAAAATGTAAATCATAAAATTATTTAATGCATTACATTCTAATGAATTTTCAGTACCTCATATCATTAACTTATCATTAATGCTTTCACATCCTTGAGAGATATTTCATATTTTTCAGCCCAAAATAATACAGTGTTCACAACAATTTCAGAAAACTTGCATTCAAGTGATATTATAACTACTACAAAAAGATATATATTTGAGTTATGAGTTCGAAAATAATTATATTTAGATCTTGAAGCAGATGTAGAAATATTTTTTTATTAAATTCACTTTAAAATTGATTTTATTTCATATTTTTTGGCGTATTATTGATACGATTAGTTCATAAATGAAACATATGTCTAGTAAGGCCCAACATTTTGATAATATGTACAATAAATATAGAAATATATTGTATTGAGGTGGAAATTATTGTAAAATGTGAGGTGAAATTATTGTAAGTACATAAAATTAACTTAACCGCATTTTCTATTTTTGAATGATACAACTAAATTTATAAGAACTTGTATGAAAACATTTAATAACAGCATAAAAATTGGAGGTTGATAAATAGATAGAATACTTATTTCAATGTTTTCTGTCATCAGATAATAGAATTACTCTCATAAATTTTATCCTAACAAGTCGTGTGTTCTAAATATTTTTATGCCAATATTTTTCAGTTTTTATATTTAAATAAATTAAAATCCTTAAGCAACATTAGTTCAAACCAGTATTTTGTTCCTTTCGTATAACTTTTATTTTCCTCTTTAAAAAAATCAATAACAAAACAAAGTTCCTAATATTATCTAAAACCAACATTTAAATCTCGTTCTATTGTTACTTTGTATAAGCAAAAAAATAATTTTATCTCAGACAAACATATTGAGATGAAAATCGATGTATGACCAAAGAGCACGGAAAGAGCACTGTTTCGATGTTTTCAAAGCATTTCAAATGACAAGAGCAGCTGTCCGAGAGCTTAACAGCGGTAATCTCCTGACAGCCACAGCGGCATATCAGCTATATTTTTCCAAAAGAAGAGAAAATGTAAACAGCGGGAGAAATCGTCAGGCGCATGAGAGGAAACTCATTAAGAACTTTATTAAGTTATTGCACTCTGCATTAGCAAACACTGGAAGTTTGGTACAAATAAATGAATCTATTAAACTCGTGGTGTTTATATTCAATTTAGTAATCATTTTTGTCATTAGATCATAAAATTATTCTGACCAATTACGTTAAAATGAGATACCAAATACAATTTTGTGAATTATTTTAAATTGCTTTTTAAAATGAGTAAAAAGAAATATATCACTTAAAATAAATATTTAATTGCGTTTTTAAACTTCTTTTAAAATATTAATAAATAAAACAAACATTTAATGAAATTTATAAGATATTTAGGAGTTCACGTAGAGTTTTTAGGTGATTTCTAAATTTATTGAGAGAATAATTAAAATGGTATATATAGATGTATATAACTTTTTCTGTATTTTCCGATTTTCTGTCTTAAAAAGTAAAAAAAATTTGCCAGGAATATACAAAATTTTTTAAAAATCTGTAATGTTTTTATTTGTATCTTTATTTATTAAGCAATTTCATTTAGTTGCGTCACCAGAAGTAATGTTTTATTATTCTCATCTTTTTATAAGAGTTTATATAATATTTTCTTTCATGAATACTTTTCACAAATTTATTTGAAATAATGAAGCATAAAAAAAACTTTCATTAGTAGGCACATTTTATGAATCTATTGTTTTAGAGCTACCATTCAAAAGATACAAAATTCAAAGCTACAAAAATAAAAATACAAAAAAATAAAATGCTTAAAGTATTGCTGGGGGATATCACCCACACAGAAAAACTTTGTAAGTGTGAAAAGTATATACGGCAGTTATAATTAACTTAATTTTAATATTGAACAAAAATGCAAAAGAAAAATAAATTGTTTCACATATTTCCTTTTTACTACCATGAAGAAAACTTTTACTAACAATCTGAACGTGTCTAATTTCATTATAACCGAATTTCATCTACAGATATTTAGTGCAAGATTTATAAAATAATCTTAGGTATTTTAATAGTAAATTTATTAAAAATATCTTTCTGTGAACTAAAATTTTAAAATATTTTGATATTCCCTATATACACTGAAATTGAATAAAAAATGAGCATAATTAATATTTATTTATAAATTGTATGCTGAACTTTAACTGTATACTTTAAGTTTTGAACTCTCATAGTATATTAATCAAATTCTTTATAAAAGGTAATACATTTCAAAAAGACTGTGTGTGAAAAGAAATGAATAATCTAATTTGAATAAAAATTCTATAAATTAAATTCATGATTCTATAGAAAATTAGAAATTACAATATTTTTAATTGTTGAAAAGGAAGTTATAAACCATGGAAAAATTTTAAATAATATTTATAGTTCCACGGTTTATAAATAGTGTGATTAGACAATTGCATTTACTTTGTATTTCACAGAAGAACTTAGGAATGAAAACTGTTACCGATTTTCAAATAAAATATGGTAAACTATTTATAGAATTATGTTATTCAAGATTAATGTGTGCGGAGGGAATATGTAGCTACATAACATCCTAGATTTCATGTTCATAAAATTTAAATGTATTTTCTTATATAAATGACAATTACTCTTTAAACGTTTACTTCAGAAATAATATAAAAATGTTCTGTAAGACATGAGGAATTTCTAAAATTTTAACTTAGGTTAAAACTTATGCTTGGACTTTGTTTTCTATAATAGCAGAAAGTTTACGATTTTTTTACGTTTATTCACAACAATAAACTTATAATAAATAGCATAGAATAGACTTAATAAAATTGCACTTTTAAGTTTTTAAATTTTTTTTTAAGAAAATTTACTTTTTTGTAACCGTTTATTTAAATTAATAAGGGAATTTATTCAAATTACTCAAAATATTAAATTATTTTATGAATATATCTTATTTTGGACCTAAAACTGAATTTCTTTCGGAATAGTATCCAATTACATTATATCATTTAGTGAAAGGAAAAATGCATTTTGTGTGAAATAGACACATTCCCTCAGAATATTATTCTTGAAACTTCCTCACTTTTGTTTAAAAACCAGTGAGAATTCTAGGATTTTAAATATTTTTATAAAATAACTAAAGAAATTTCTGGAAAAAAGTTTTTCCAGTTTATATAATTTAATTGAATATGCATTATTTTTAACATATTGTTATTATTTTTGTGAATAAGGTACACCATGTTACTTACACATAAAGCAAATGAAAACAACTTTATCGTTAAAGTTACAATAAATTTAAAAGTTAAAAGTACAGAAAAATAAATTTAAAAGTTTATTTTTCTGGCAAATAATTGAAAATTTAGTACACGAGAAACTTAACATAAATAAACACAAATAATGCTAAATATCGAAATTTTCTAAATAAAAATCATCAATAAATTCAAGAAACAAATTCAGAAGATAATTTTAGAAAAGATACAATTTTTAATTCTGAAATAAATGAAAACATGTTTCATTTATTAAGCAAGGATTAATTTAAAACCAATAATTTAATATAATACACTTACGAATAGATTGGAAAGAGACACGTATGACGTAAATTGGCAGCGTAAAACATTTGCAAAGAAGAACATCATAAAAAACTAATCACAATAAAAAGTGGAGACACTTTGATGCACTTTGCATAATTTATTGGGATAGTTAGCAGCACTAGTCGCAGAACTCTCTTACAAGGCATTGTTTGTTATATAAGCAGCGAGGGAAAATTGTTTCTTCATGTTCGTGTTAATCCGCCACGTTTCGTGAGAAAAAGATGACACTTTTAGGGTGACAACGAGGTAAATTGATAAAGCTGTTTTTATCTGCTTCAGCAGTATTTTAAAATGAGAAAATGCTGCTGAAGCAATGCGAGTTTATCATCAAGATCATAAACTAAAATGAGACTCATGATCCGTAAAAAGTGTTGGTAATTTATTAAAAACAATTGAAGAAACTGGATGCACATGTAATAGACTGCTGTCTGGGCTAACCTGTGTTCCTGTTGAAGTTGTTTCGGCAGTGTATAATATGATTATTACAAATCCATTGTATGCAACAAGAAGTGTTTCCCCCAATTAGGATGTACAGAAAACCACAGTTCTCTATTCTGCGGATGCTGCTTTATCGATTCCAGTAGTCCAGGCTTTGGCAAGTAGAGACAAACAACAGAGTATCGACTTTGCGAATTTTTTTCTCATCAAACATGATAAAGGTATCAGGTTTGTGCCATACCTTTATCATATTTGCGATATTATGGATGGATGGGGCACATTTCACCCTGATTGAGAACGTAAACTCCAAGAACTGCGTTCATTGTGGGTAAGAAAATCATCACGGTATGGCACACCAGTGCCTTTATACGAAAGATGAGTGCTGAGGTATTGCAAGGACATTCATTTTGGGTCCTTTCTTCTTCGAATAATGTACATTCAGTGGCATGCAGACGTGTCTCGTCATAGTTGCTTGGTATAAAGCAGTGTTGGAGAATTTCGTAATTCCAGAATTGCAATAGTGAAATGAATGTCATTAATGAAATTGTATGGATGCAAGACGCTGCTCCTCTACACATTTCTAGAAGAGCACAACGAGTGATGCAACCACACTTTGGTGATAGAGTCATCTCGCGTACCTTTGCAGTTTCATAGTCACCTTGTTCCCTCGACCTCACTCCGAGGGATTTTTGGTTCTGGGGTTATCTGAAATCTAAGATGTACACATCAAATTTCTGAAATTTTCCAGACATGAAAGATGCCATAAAATGGGAAGTTCTACAAATTCCTCCTGCCATGATACGTTTGTCATTATAATTGACAATCTTCAGCATGTAATGCCTTATCGTCTGTGAAAGCGGCCACGTATAAAACTTGTCATTCGAATAAAAGTTTCCTCTCCTCACTTTTATCATCGGTCCTTTACGATGATCATCTTTACAAATGTTTTACACCACTAATTTACGCCATTCGTGTCTCATTCCAACGCCATTTAAGGTTTTATCCATGTTCTGATCAATTTGCTCACTAAAAACATCGGTGTTATCATTCAAAAATTTCGAAATTTTGCCACTGTAACCGTTATGTGTTAGTTTTATTGTTTTATATCATCATAATCTGAAACCCATACATTCAAATAACCATATTTAAACTTTCATTTCGATTGGTTCAACGGTTCGGCCACTGGGAACTCATATATACGGGAAGTTTCTTTGAGACCACCCGGTATATACATATTACGTTTCACGGTTACATAAATATTATGCAAATTCTTGTAAATAAAAAAATATTTTTGATAATTTTTATAAAGTACTTTTAATTATAATACATAATTTTCCCTAGCTTATTTATACCATACATATATGTTTGTTATTATAATTTCAAAGATAGAAAAATATATAGCTATAAGCTATCAATTGGTTACCAAAAAAAAAAGAAAGTATCTCCAATCCTTTTCTTTCCAAACTTGGATCATGATTACAAAAATTAAATATTTTAAGCAAAGAAGCAATGTTTTTAAACATACTTTAATACTGAATCGGAAATATTTGAATAAATTTATGTTTTCCTTATGAAAAATTTTGTAATTTATTAACTATTATTTGTAAAATTTAAAAAACTAAAGATATAAATATCTTTATCACAATACATTCTATGACAGGTGAAATTAATGCTTGTAAAAATCATAAATACAGATGATATTAATAATGCATGTGTGATCAATTTTTAATATCTTCAAATTAATCATGAAAAACAAGAAAAATAAATGAAAATGATATAGCAAAATTGAAAAAGGATATCAAAAATAATAATATATAAAAAACACACAAAAACAACAAACGAATTTTAAAATGAAACGGTATACATGGAAACATACGAGTAACCATTAAATGTGAATTCAAAATAATAAATTTTGTGTTCCTTCAAAAATTTTAAACTATGAAAACAAAATATACCTCATAGCAAAGAATACTATCCAGCAACTAAAAAAGCGTATTTACTAATATTTAATTTTCGTTTCAAATTATCATTGATGAATTGCTATTTTTAATGAAAATATCAATATAAATAATAAGAAAAAAATAAATAAATTAGAGATCTTACCGCTAATGTTCTTGACTGTTTTCTAATACGCTTCTTTTTTATTTCTTCATTCTTTTGCTATCAAAATGGTGTCGTTCTGGAGTCATTACCGATAAGTGATATAGTTTAGCTAGCAATCACTTTTGGACTGGTGTCTATAAGTCTGGATAATAACTTGTCAACAGTGCAGCAACTACGCATCTGATAAAGGGAAATAACCCTGGGTTATTTTAAAAGACCCATCAATTAACTACTTTTAAAAATGTTACTTTTTTGTACCTAAAATGTTTCGTCAAATTCCATTTGAAATAGGAATCTCAGATTTACTACATTAAGAAACTTAATGATTCATGGTTAATGAATTTCGTAGAGAAAAAAATAATAAAGAAATCAAGAAGTAATAAATAAAATCAAGAGATAATAAGCAAAATCATGTGTCAAGTTTAGAAATTCCTTAAAAATTTGTATTATCAATGTAATTAACTTTTCTGTAACAAGCATATGGTAGGGAATGGATATCTTTATCCCTTACTTTGTATTATACATTAAACAATACGTATGCTTATATACTTTGTATATAAAAATAAAAACTTTTTGTATAGTAAATAATGCAAAAAATCTTTATTTTCATAAACTCAAAGAAATGAAGATTAAAAATTCTCACGAATGTTGCACTTTAGCTATATTTTAAGATACTGCATACAATATCGATTAAATGTTACATAATTCTTCCATTTAGTTTTGAATGGTTTTTCTTGAATTAAGCTTCATGACAAGCATTATTTCAAAAGTAATTTTGACTAGCGCCTTATTTATTTTAATAATTTGAAAACAATAAATTAGTAAACTATTAACAAAATAAGATATTATTTTTGATTCAGTATTCCTCACATATATTTATTTAATACATAATTGTTAACAAAGATAGATGTCTCAAATATTTGTTCCCTCGTTCAAGATTCCTAAATAATACAAACTATTAATTACATAATATGAGTTGACGAATATTTGTTCAATAAATTTATGCAGTGGTTTTGAATACTTTTATGCAGATTTTTTGTTGTTGTTACTAATGACTCGTGGCAACGCCAAGTCCGCCCGTCAAAGCCTCGGCGAATGAAGTCAGAAAGAGGGTCTTCCGTTTTAGAATAGAGCACCTTCATACGAAGGTGAAAGTACCACTTTTGGCTCATAGATGGCAGAACCATCTGAATCTTCCAATTCAGAGATTGAAACCAAAGAAGACCCATAGCCTATCTCCAACCACTCCCAGAGGTATTAATTTGGAATGGGAACATGGAGGACATTGCGCCCCGACATACTTTAAGTGCCCCAGTCGCCATTAGTGAACACGACAGATCTTCGGCTAAGCTGGGATTCGAACTCACCACCTTTTGGTTAGAAGAACGACACTCTACGGCCAGGCCATAACCAACCAGGCCACCACGGCCAGTTTTTTTGTTTTATACCTATGTAATATTTTTTTTAATTCTTTCGTACATATATTTTCAAATATTTCATGATTAAGAAATAATTAAATGCCAAAGTTATCATAATTTTGCATTTTCTCATTAAAATTTAATTTTATCAATCTTCTTGAGCTAGAAAATTTCAAGATGCAAAATTAAAAATAATTTGGGTAATTACTTTTAAATTCTAATTAAAAATATTTAGAATTTTTCATATGCTGATTATTTTTGTTGTAAATTTTTACTTTATACCTACACATCATTAATAGAAACTTATAAAATGATTTGTAATGAATTAAAAAATGAAAAGTATATGCCTAATTAATTTTTTTTTAATTTATTTTATGCATAATCTCTTCAGAGACAGTAATATGAAATTACTGATTTGATACTGATAATTTTCTATTTCACTAAGCAAAAAGTTAAACTCATTTCCAAAATATATAAATATTCAATTTAAAGTTTATAATTGGGTGTTTCCTACATTTTTATTCCTTATATATAATTGGCATAGTACTGAACTATAGAGTATAAAAAATTTATTTTCAGACTGTTCTCTTTAGGAATAATTGTTTGGATTTCTGTTATTAAAAATAAATAATTTTTCTTGTCAATTCAGGCAAAATAGCCAATTAGTGGTCAACTAATTATGTTTGAGAAAATAATAAATTTGTTAAGATAATTTCATGAAAAAAACATTTCACATAAATAGTTTTATTTAAGTAAATTAAAACAGTGATAAAAAATGCAATAAGAAATCAAAGAACAAGATATACTACAAGTAAGACAAAATCATGCAGCTGGTGGTTTTGATTATTTATCGTTCCATGATTACTTTCTGCACGAGAAGAGTAACTCGAAGGGTAAAGTTTTTCAAACAACTACAAGCATCCATGATAACGGTATAAATAGAACTCATAAACTGTTAATTAGTATGCCTGAATGCTAAGCTAACAACTCAGCTAATGTGCAAGGGACAAAATCCAAATTCAAGTCTCGGCATTTTTAAATAACAGCAGATAACATTTCTGCTTGGTTTTGGACTAGATTTTTTTCTTTTTTAACATGTAGCCTGTATATGTTCTTAAAATAATAAATATCATATGCTCCAAATAGATTTGTAATTCCCACAAAATAGATGAAAAGATAATAAATCATTCTCCCATAGGTCAATAATTTGTGGAATCTTAAATATAAAATGATAGTCTAAAATTTTTTTTGATTGCTTCACACTTGAATTAAAGAACTCTTTTATGATGTTTCATCTTATTTCAGATTATAAAATAATTTCTTTGTTAGTTTCTTCAGGTAAGCTTAGATCGAAGTAAGTTTTATAAATAGGGATGAAATATTGATCAGTTATTTTAATCTTGGTAAATTTCATCATGAATTATTTGAGTCATGCAGTAAGCCTATAAGTTTACAAAATTATGCAATTTTGTTAGGTATGATAATTAATTAGACATTTAATAGTATCAAATCAATGAACTCTTACATGTTCTAATTCTAATTTAAAAGAAACCAAATTCAAAGCTCAATTCTTATTAATTTTTTCCTTACTAAGTTTGTCACGAATTCTCTGTTGAAAGACTGCTGTTTATTCATCGGATAAATAGTAGAATCAGGGAAAAAAAATTCTTTGTTATTCAAAGCAGCATGGGGACGTACAACAGAAGCTTCTTTAGGGGAAGGGAGGGATTTAGCTTATTTAACGACCAAGATCACAGAGAGAGTCGTAGCCATTTTTACGTAAAAATAACAAAAAAGCAGCAAATGCAAAAACAAGTTATATAAAAATATTTTTCTCAATATTTTTTCAGTGTCTATGTTATTTTAGACAATTGCTTTGCTTGGAAATTACTCTTATTTCAAACAATTGCCTTTGCCATCTCAGTGAAACTCCAATTATTTGTACTTTCATACATAGTAAAATAAAATAAAAATATTTAAGAGTTACAATAAACAAATTTGAACTATTTAAGAATTTGTTGTTTTTTCTACAAGTATCAAATTAGCTTCAATCGACAACAGGAATTAATTTTTTTTTTTTTTTTTTTTTTGCTCTTCCTTCTTTTGATCCTCTTCCATCAAGATTCATTTAGCTGCTGTGAGAATTGCGTAAGATTTATATACATATATATATAAAATTATATTTTTCTGAAATCTTATTTCAAGAACACAGTAAAATAAATTTCTTCTATATCAACTGACATAATTTATTAATACAAATTTGGTTTTATATCTTCCATGTGACGCAGTTTGCAAAACATAACTTTGCATTTTTTTAATTAATCCTTCTTCATGCTTTAAAGAAAATAGACGAAAAAAAGAATTTTGTGATAACTGTAAAATAGGTATGAACAACACATGCAACACAAATAATTTACGATAAAACTAATCAATTGATTAGTTTTTCTAATCAATTTATCAGTTCAAAGGTAAATTGACTAGTTATCGTTCACGATAAAACTAATCTATTTAACTTTAGGGTTTTTAAACTAATTTATTGGAAATCAAACATGTCTTTAAAAATTTACAGAAATGTTGTACTTAATGAATTAAAACGCATACATCTTATTTGCAATAATCTAAAATTTATCAATAAACAAATTAATCGCTTAATTAACCAACTTAAAAATAATGATTTTCCTATTAATTTTATTTTCATGTAGGAAGTAGAGAATCGCTTATAAGATTGAAGTAATGCGTAGTTTTTATAACTACAGAAGGGTCACCCAAGCATTAACGTTCTTATAAGAATCCCGAAAATACCTACTTTTACTTTAAATATACTTTATATTTAATCTACATTAATTATCTTAAACATTTTAAACTACTTTAACTTATTAAATTTACTTATAAAAATTTTTTTCTTATTACTTTTGGCAACCATGTTCTTCTATATTTGATATATATTCTTCTGCATTTGATATTTTTTCTTATTATATTGCTTTACCTGTTTATTGTATTGCTCATTTTTCAAAGTATTACTTTTTCCATTTATTTCAAATGTTGATATTGTAGTATTTTCTTTCTATAGAGACATTCTTCGGGGGAATAACACGAATATCCTTAGACCTTTGTCTTTCGTGTTTGTCAAAAAAGGGTGTCTATTTTGCATAGCTGACCATCTCCTACCTGATGAAGACGTGGTCCCTATGCTCTTTCCTTAATTATATTCTATTGTTTTTCTTGAATTTGTCTGTTTGATTGTAAATTGTATTGTTTCCTTAATGTTTTATCTTTATCCATTTAATGTAACTTACGTAATTTATATCGGCATTACATACAATAGCTGCTTTTGTGCTGGTATGAATGCCTATTATACTTAATTATTTAATGTTGTATTTGCCTTTTCTATACTTGTATTTATTTCTTTATTATATATATATATATATATATATATATATATATATATATATATATATATATATAAATTTGAAT
>JAPDSC010114884.1:1151403-1188213 GCA_026290005.1 Latrodectus geometricus
ATATATATATATATATATATATATATATATATATATTCAATATATTTAATCTTTTAATTAATATGTTTACTTTTTAAATTAAGAAAAGAGGTCCTGAAACGTTTGCTTAGATAATTTCATTATTTTTTAAAAATGTATACTTGGAAATAAATGTAAAATTGATAATGAGAGTAAATAGAAAGAAAAGATCTTTAAAAATAAGAATATAAAATTTTTTAAAACAAATAAGAATATTAATTAAAAAATATAATTTTAATTCTTTTATCTAAGATATTTTTTTCATATTTTATTTTAAATTTAGTCAGTCTTAATTAATTTCTGTTTTATCAGATATTACAGCAAAAATATGTACTCCTCATTAATTCAGCTGTGAAAAATTAAGTCATGTTTATCTGTTATATATTACAGACTGAAACAAAATGGTGACTTTTTTCTACACAAATCATTTCTTAATCTTAAATTGGTACATTATTCATAAATTAATAATTAATTTTTTCAAAAAGAAATTTTAAAAATTATAAAGTTAATTTATGAAAAAATTAATATTATTCAAAATCTGCAGAAAAGTAAGTATTGTACAAAATTATTTGTTAAAATTAATTTAGTTTCATTAAAATAAAATGCACGTAATGAAATGCCGGAAAATTCGTACTACCTCACATTTGCAAATATATAAGTATGCAACCACTATACGATAGCTATATATATAAGTAGCTCACAAAAAAGGGTGTATGGAATGTATTAGGTAGCGATGCAAATTCTATTTTCAGTTGGTCCATTTCACGAATGTGTCATGAGTATCGACAATTGGTCATACTTTAATGGGGCCAGCAAAAAAAGGCTTTGAAAAAAATTGGTAATAAATGATTATCGAGAATTCTTAAATGATTCTTAGCACTTCCTAAATTGTTGCAGACTTCAATGAAGAAAATTCATCTTATATCAGTGTATGAACTGTTCCGTTGATATGATCAAAGAAAAAGAATCAGTCTTATGTGTCTTGTTAACTGAGCGACACAAATATTCACGCCTATCATTGGATCACCAATATCACCATTGCACTATCGATGGCTAGAAACAAGCTGTTGAGTCTGTGAGTATCAATTCTAATTGCACGGTACAGATGGATAAGAGAAATTAGAAATATCTTGTTACACATCCCCGAGATTAGAAAAGCTAAATTAAGTCTATGAAACTGTGCACCCTGAAGAAGTCCAAAACTAAAAGTGGATTTTTGATAAGGTCCTACCTGGAGAGGCTCAGACAAGCAAGAATGTGTTCAGGAGAAGCCTCCTCTTTTTTATGGAGGAGGCACTTGGTGCAGTCTTCAAATTTCTTAGCTCCTCCAGAGAATTTCATAGTTTATAGTTTTACTGAGAAAGCGAATAAGTACAGTTTGATCCTGTCTACTGCATACAAGAGCTAGAGAACCCCCAGGGCGACTGCTCCTATACCTAAAAAATTAATCTCATGAATCTAAGGGACTCTACTTGTCTACATATTCTTATAAACGCTGCTAGAACCTCTGTAATGGTAAGTGGTACTCTGATTTATATGTGAAGTATGTATTCCTTGGGTATAGATACTTATAATAGATTAGAACACACTTAAAGACTTTAAGTTCCAGTCTAATTAGTCTTCGTGTGCAAAAAGCTCTTGTTGAACAAAAAGCAAACTAAACTGGAACACTTTTCAAAGACTTTGGAGAGGCACAGTCACATGACGAAGTTTCCTGACTAAGCTCAATCATCAGTACTTGGGACCGTAATAATCTTTTAATTTTCAACTTACAACTGTGGCTACAATAACATGAAAAGTTGAGGAGTCTATTTTGTTTGATCATCCTGAGCAAAAATCTGCCTGAGTGCTGGTATTAACTTTACTAAATATTTAATAGTTTTAGTAATCGTGTATGAGAAACTTTTTTTTATTTTATTTGTTTTTGAACTCTGATTTATACTTGAAATAACAATTAATATAAGGATAATATTTGCTACTTATTTTATTTTTGTTCATAATCAAAAGCATAATTGATATTGTTTTATCAAAAAGAAATTTGAATCAATTTTTTTAATTTTTGGGTAATTAAAAGAGGTTTCGAGAAAAAAAATGTATTTCCGGATTATGAGTGATAAACTTAAAAAGATTAAAAAACTCAAGGTATTATCTGTACAACATTTAATATATGTGCCACTATTATTATATATGTAGTAATATACGCTAATGTAAAAATATATATTTATCCTTAAATTTTTAAATTACTTACATTAAAGGAGATCACAATTTGGACTTCTGCATATGTTTTCTGATAGAGAAAGTCTAAAATCTTCCGATTATACTCGGAGAAAACCAGCAATAAATTTTCTCCTCATAAATTATATTTTCCTTTTTGTGTATTTATTAAGGCAACCACATCCACCGAAATAAAAATTCTTGATACATCATTCCCTTTCTTTATGTTCTGAAGAACTATTCATACTTTGGAAACTATTCAAATTTATCGAAAATCTTTTTTATACCTTCGAATAAATAGTTGATATTCTGACCTATTAATTTTGTATAACTTAGAACCGTTGTCTAAGTAATAGTACACATCCATAAATTGTAACTTTGTTGTAATATTGATGAATAATTTATGTTAGAGAAAAAATTTTAACTTTGATTATCTTCTTAAAAGGAAGGTTAACTATATTTCATTATGCTATTAGAATAAGAAAATGAATTGAGTTACACCCATGAAGTAACCTAAGATCAAGCAGTTCTGGAAACCATTAAAAATGTATTCTCTGTTATCTAATCTAAAAATGGTTTGTTTTATTGGATAAAATGTTTTCTTCATTTCTTCATATGCATTTTCTTCAGTTTAGATGTTATGATGAAGTACATAAAGCTAGTTTTTAATTTAGAGTTTCACCAATATAAAAAGTAATAATGTTACTTGTACTTGATGAAATATTTAAATTTTATAAATTTTTATGATTTAGGTGTTAGTCAAATTTGTGTAATATACATATATATATATATATATATATATATATATATATATATATATATATATATATATATATATATATATATATATATATATATATATATATATATATATAAAGAACTGATTCATATTTAAAATTCGATGCAACATTTTAAATTAAATATTTTACTTTGCTTTCTTCTATTATATTTTTGATAATAAATTTATAATGAACATTTTGCGTTTTATAGTTTAAAAATACATACACTCTGAAATAGTAATAAAATATGAAAATAAAACGTAGTTAATAAAATATATCCTGATAAAAATCAAGCATTTCTTATCTTAAAAATTGATTACAGTGTATGAAAAAATTGAAATCATTCAAGAGGCAAATAACTAAAGCATAAACAGTGCCAGTTTATTACTTTTTGTTGGGATACTACACCTATTAATAAAAAATACTATTAAATTCAACTTGACTCACCTGTATATGCAAGTAATTCTAACTTTACTATAATCCTGACATCATTTAGACAGTGGAGTTCGTCAAAATCAGGTTTTACCTAACTTAAAAATTAAAAAAAAATTACAAGTAAGTAAAATTCATAAGATTAAAATAAATAAAAAAATTTCATTCTGAACTTTAAGATAACAAATTTGCAATCATAAATCATCCTGAAATATTCTATAGGGAAAGCTATAATCTAGAAATTTAAAGTTTTTTTACAAGTGATATTTTTCATATTTACACAAAAAAAATGATGACGGGAAGTAAATAAGATTTAGAAATCTCGAATACATTCTTTGTCATTTTTGTGGCTAAGTACTTATAATCACATATAATTTATGTGTGAAATTATATTGATATTTTAAAGCTTAATATCACTAACAGTTAAATTAATGACCCTTGGCTACTTTCTCTAACTTGCAGTTTAAATTGGAGTGAAGAGTTTGGGGGAAACTCTGCATAAAATAGAGAGAGAGAGAGAGAGAGATTGTAAGAGTCATTGTATAAGAAAATAAAAAATAAGCTAAGGATGCATCTATAGATAAGGCTATAGATTATTAGTTTATAAAAAATTTACAATTAATTACATTTATTAACTGTGGTTATACCGTTCTTTCTTTTAATCGAATCAGACCAAATCAAAGATCCATCATGTTCGCTAAGGACGGCAAGAGCACGTTAATATGTAGTGGTCGCAATATCCTTCATGTGAAATGATATCCAACTGGATGGCAGGCCAAGTATAGGAGTCTTTTACTTGGTTCTTGCTTCTAAAATACAAAGATCCACCACTTTAGGGGCGTAAAGTGGCATACCCGCTAAGTGCATCACTAGTTGAAGTGCCATAATTTCAACCCCAAGTTGTGCTGAAAAGGTGGCAACGGATCATAGAATCATAGGATCATATTTATAATAATGCGTGTGTTAACATTCATTAACTAATAATTAAAAAAAATTTCACATGCATAAAAGTTACTGTAATTCTCAATGATTTGGTAAAATATTAAGTATGAATACACAATAAAATAGATTTTTTTTTACTATAGTTGTTCCATCCATCAGATTTAAAATTTAGATTTGAAAATGAAATGAACAAAACTGTATCATTGTAACATTTTTATAGAATTTATTATATTTTATTCTTGTGAGGTTTTACTTCTAAATATTGTAAGAAAATGCATTAAATCAATAGAAAAATTAACTTATTTTTAAAAAGTGAAATGAATTTTCAAATGAATTCTATGCTTTTATGCTTAAATATTTTTCGTGTTTATCATTTGTTTAGTTTTGAAAGTAAATACATATCAAAACTAAACAAAAAATAAAAAGCTTGTTTTATTTATTTATTGTTTAATAAATGGCTTCTGGTATTCATTTTATCACTTATTCGAAAAAGATTTTTTCAATTGGGTTAGAGTAAAGCTATATTTGTTCACACTACATTGATATTAAGATGATTTCTTGTCAATTTCTACAAATAATATGAGAAAGTTGTTTGTAGCTATATTTCTCATCAGAAGCTTGAAATGGCTTGCTAAATTATTTTCAAATAATACTTTGTACTTAATGTGTGTGTGAGTGAACATGTGTGTGTAAGTAACATTTGAATCCAAATTTACAATGAGAACATGGTTATGTTTTGAGTAAAAGGGTTTTTAAATAGGCATGCATTAACCGTTAACAAAAATTTATTTACTCATTGCAATAAAAATTTGCGCTGCAAGAAATAATAACGGGATTAAATAAAATTATAACAAAACTCGGCATGACGGTACATGTCGTGCAGCTATGCAAATGATTAGAAATGCAACGTAATTGCACATGGCATAATGCAACTAGAGGGTGTTGAAATTCGTTCTTCTTGGAATATATAACAGAGAAGCAGAGATTGTTTGAGCGTGCTTAACTTTTTGCAAAAGAAATGCTGGAGTAGACATAGCATTACGCCTCCATCGAAGACAATGTGAGCAGCTGTTAGATTTCGTGAAGGGAAGAATCGTCAGGATTTTGGAAACTGAGTAATTAGTACGTCAAGTAAGCCGTTCTGATTTTACTGTGAAGAAGGGTTGGAACCAGTAGACAGAAGTGACGTCATTTACACGGTGACCAGATTCACGACACCCTCAACAGACGAATTCGTCGAGAAGACCATCATATTATATAAAACCCACGCATTAATCCAACTCCCACATTAGTCGCTATCCAGATATAAACACTACTGGCTCCTGTATTTTCCCTGACCATCTCAAGGTGCCTGACTGAAAGGCATCTGATACCACAGCTTCCATTACGTGTGCTGTCAATGTCAGCCACCAACTGACGTCCCTGTTTGGAGTGGTCTCGCGTACGACGATATTGGACTACAACGGAATGCAACCAGGTAGTCTTCAGCAACGAATACAAACTCAATTTGAGAAGTGATGACAAGCGTGTTCGTGTGTATAGGCTCTGTGGTGAACGCATCAATCCTGCCTTCACTTTACAATTGCACCCCAGTTCTACAACTGGTGTGAAGGTATGTGGTGCCATTGCTTATGATACCCATTGCTATAAAAACCCAGTAGTATGTGCATGATATCTTTTAGCCACACGTGTTGCCCTTTATGGCAGGGCTCTTAGGAGCCGTTTTTCAAGAAGAAAATCTAGACCACACTCAGCAAAGATGTCACAAGACTATCTTCGCCACATTATCATACTTCCCTTGCCTACTCAAACCTCAGCTTTGCCACCAATCGAGAATATCTGGGATCATTTAGAACTGCAAGTTGGACAGCCTACGAGTTTGGTAGAACAAGAGGCGCGTTCGCAGCAACTGTGGAAAGAGATGTCTCAGGATATCTATCAGAACTTGTATGTCTCAATGCCCACTCGTATCTTATCGTGCATTCATGTTAGGGGGTAAAACAGAGTACTGAAACTTCCACTCATTTGTACTTTTTTTGCAAATAAATTATCCTTTTTCTTTGGTTATTCTAATCACTTACTTATATCAAAGTAATGATTACATATGTTAAATTTTGTTTCATTTCGGTGACTTTTTTATGGCGAGCAAATTTTTATGGCAATTAATGTATATTAAAAAAGATGCTTCTATTTATATATAAGGCATTTAAAAAATATATAAATAATAAATATACAAATTAACACTAAAATTACATGTGAAATACTCCCTTAGATACAATTCCCATATACTTTTAGTGTTAATTTGTGAAAACTTATTTTTATAATTATGTATTGGTGTAAAACTTAAAAATTAGCCAGAGAAAAATTATTTTGAGTAGAAACATAATTTTGTTGATAGTATGTATATTATTTGTTTAATTTATTAAATTATTTATTTATTTATCTGTTCCTTTGTAAGAAATATTGTCTCTGACTGATTTTACAGGAGGTCAAAAGACGTTATTTCGGTTAATAAATAAAATAGGTAGTTCAAATGAATTTTTGAAATGCTTTTGAAAAATTAATCAAAACTAATGAACAAGCAATAAATATAAAAAGGAAAATTAATATTTTTATAAATTTCATTATCAAAATGTATATATTTATTATTAAACTCTGCAATTTAAACTCTGCATTACTAATTTCATGCCTTATTTTTCTTATCATTCTAGCTTTTTTAACTTGAACCAAAAATTTAAAAATTAATGCACAAAGGAATTTTTCTACTCTAATATTTTAACATAATACTTGTTGTTGTTTGCCAGCCAGGCTGGCAATATGAGGTGTGCTGCTCCACTTTTCCAACTGAACCATATTTGGTGTGGAGTCCGACTTCCTCAGTACACACATGCCATAGGTACCCGTTTATAGGAAAGGCAACCATTCACGCACAAAGAAAGGACAAAGACAAGAAAGAGAGAGGGAGAAAGTACATCCATGCCCGAGCCAGGATTCGAACCCAGGTCCCACCCATCTGTAGTCAGGTACTCTAACCACTAGACAGGTTGGGTGGTAACATAATACTTAACCATTGCAAGAAAATAATATATTTTAATAAAATAAATTGATTTATATTGCATTTTCTTAAAATATATTGCATTTGTGACAACCCTTGGAGAATTATCCTACAGGAATTATAAAATATATAGTCTACCATTAAGTATTTGGTTACCTATGCAAATGGCGATATCAGCAGTCCTGAGATATGTCACGGCCTCTGCCGGTATATATCGTGTAAGAAACCGTATCGTTATTAGTCGCATGCAAGATGCCGCACAGTTCGGAGCTCTCTGATTTCGAGAAAGGTATAATAATCAGGTATCACAAATGTGGCCGATCCTTAAGGGACATATCTAGCGATCTGACGTACCCAAAATCGACAGTGGTCTTAGTGATTAAGAAGTGAAAGGTGAGCGGTGATTGTCGGAATGTGCCCCGAGTCGGCAGACCAACGAAACTGAGAGATAGAGACCGACTAGTGCTACCCAGAATAATTCGGCAGAACCCCACCTAACCGATGGCCCTCATCTGCGAGGAGTTTCAACAGGCACCCGGGAGTATTGCTTCAATGAATACCATCCGTAAGGAAGCATATCTGCTTGGTTTTCATTGTCGTGCTGGTGCTCATAAGCCTTTGATCACAAAGTCCATCCACGTGCTCGGTTAATGTGGTGCGAAGCTCATCGAAATTGGACCGTAGATCAGTGGAAATGGATTCTTTGGAGCGACGAATCAAGGTTCACCCTTTACCGTTCGAATGGCAGGGTCTGGGTCTGGCGTCTGCTTGGAAAACGTCTCCTGCCAGAATGCATTGTGCCAACAGTCAAGTTCAGCGGAGCAGAGTGGAGGTGGGGATGTTTTTCCTGGTATGAACTGGGACCCTTGGTCCCTATTCATGGTAAGCTCAACGCTGATGCCTACTGCATCATTTTGGATGACAATGTGCTTCCTAGATTGTGGCAGTTTTACGGATTTGACCCTTTAACTTTCAGGATGACAATGCCAGCTGTCATGTTTTGAGGTTAACCAAGATTTGGTATGGTGCCAATGGAGTTCATCGATTGGACTGACCAGTCCAGATCTGAGCCCTATCTAGAACATTTGGGACGAGTTGGTTCTCCGTATTAAGGGGTGCACTACCCATCCAAAATCGGTGAAGGAACTTGTATGTCCACACCAAGCCCAGTGGAAAAAAATATCATTAGCTGTAATGCAAAGATTTGTGGAAAGTACGCCCTGGAGTGTTCACGCTGTAATTCCCTCTTGTGGAGGCTCTACCAACTATTGATTTTGAATAAAGTTACTTTTTCTTTTCTATCGCAGGTATGCTAATATTTATTGGTAGACAGTGTATTTTTGCTTCCTCTAGGATATTATGGCTTAAAATTATTTTGTTAAAAATATTTCATTTAATATATTTCATGTAAAGATTGAAATAATATAGTCATTTGTAAGAATAGAGTACATTATATATTGTACATTACTTTTATTTTTAATCAAAACAATTTATAATTTTGTTACAAAAAGTTTTATTTTTCTTAAAATTTTGTATTTATTTTAAAAAGAAGATATTTTTTTAATCAAATATTTGATTTCCTCCATAAGCATAAACGATTTTTTTAATGCTCTTTGTACTGATGATAATTTCATGAAAAATTTAGCATCTGGATATTGCTTTGAACTGATCGTTAAGAAGAGAAGAATTTATGGGATTTCTTTTAACATCTAATGATATTTTTATTCCCCATGACTTATAAGACGTTTGGGATTAACCCTTGTTTACATGTCATCAAATTGCCTTATTCTTATTACAGGGAAAAAAATTGCAATTTCATCGGATGGTGTAGAGTAGAAATTTAATGAGCTTTATTTATGAATTCCAATTCTCAACTTGAATTGTTTCTTAGAAATTAAATAAAGCTTAAACAGAGCTAAAATGCTTCCTACAGGATTTACGTTCTACTTCAATTTTTGCAGAGAAAAATAGTGTTCTTTCTTGAATTATATCAACTGAATAATTTCCTCTATCAATCCATGGAATGTTTTTAGTAGAGTAGACCACATTTGTTTATCTATAACTGTATTCACTTGCTTAAAAAAGTTGTAGCCTGTTTCTCAATAGGTACTGAAGTACAGTGATAATCAGATGCAGCTTTTTTAGCAGACGTTCCCTTTCGATTTGCAAGTAAAGCCTTACGACGATTACTAGGACGAATTTTAGGTTTGTAATATTTTGAATTTATGAGATCCACTATAAAAGCTTAAACAAATAAATGTTATATTTTAATATATTGAAACAAAAAATTAAAACAAATTTTATATATACCAATGATAATAGCTTTTTTAGAAATTATTGATTTCTTCTAAGGATTCATAAAGAATCATGTGTATGTTCCTCCACAATCAGCTGACCTACCAGACCTAAGAAAAGCCTATCTGGTAGGCAAATGGTTCACATTCTTTTCGGTTCAACTGTTCAGAAGTTCGAATCTCACCTTAGGCTTGAATGGTAGTAATGGCTTAGAATCCCCTTTAAACTGTAGGTCTCGGTCTAATTAGCTCTCGTGTGTGACTGTTGAGTGACAAACAAACCAACAAACCTAAAAAAACAGGGTTGAGGCACAGCTTTTGCAACAATTACACCACAAACACAAAACAACGCTTGGGAAAAATCTAACTTTTGAGTTGATGTGCGCCGCGTAACAAAAGGTACTTGCATTGAACACTCTTGGAAGATTGTTACTAATAACTGCATCATTTTCTCTTGCATTTCATGTATTAATTATGATTTCAAGTTGTACGTAATAAATACTAAAAAGCGTTAAAAACCAGATATTAATTTAAAAACAAGTTGTATTAATATTGGATGATAAAAATGTTTAAAAAAGAATATTGTTTTCTATCATAATTTTTTCTAGCGAATAAGTATTTTTTACTGTTACTTAAATCAGTAAAATTCAGCGTTTAAGTCCTAAAGTTTCATTTTTATTAAATCTATTTTAAAATTTTTGATATAAATAAGTGTGCATTATCTGAAAATAACCTAGTTTAAACAGCCAAAATATTATACATAGCCTAAGGACACAATTATTATAATACCTTTAAACGTAATGTACTATCCATATTTGCTAAAACTAAACTTATTATTTTTCTGCTTGCAGAAATATTATTATACCAGAACAAAACTGAATCTTCTTTAAAACGGCTCCATCCAAACTTCATTTCTTCTTTTAAATAACATCAGTACTATTTTATATCAAAAACTCCGTCTAAACTGTACATTATTTATCCAAAAATATTACATTCTCCCTGTTTATATTGCATTCTTTATACTGTTTTAATTTATCAACAATTTTTTGGAAAATACTTTTTAATGTTTTGCAATAAAGCTGATTTTTTATTAATTTTTTAAACTGGTGGTACAACAATTATCAAGACTTCTAAAAATATTTAAAATTATATAAATAATAATCGCGAACAATTTGTCTAATACTTTTCAGCACTATGAAACAAACAATGTACATTTTATTCTGTGAAGTTAACTCTTATTTAGTTTTTGAACACTGTTTTCGCATTTATTTTTATAGCAATTACATCTCTCTCTCTCATTTGATCTATTAATTTTCACCTTAACATTAATAAAATATCAATCTTTTTCAGATAAACTTTTAGATTTAGAAAATATTTGTATTTTTTAATATCCCTCCCAGTATTTTTAAATTAAACAAAAAAAAATGCCTATAAAGTAAATGAAAATGTTTAAAAAATAAAGGAAAAGTAGATTAAAATTTAATTATTTTATATTTCATAGTAATCTCTTTTCATGTTTATATTCATAAATGTGTGAACAATAATTTTAAAATAAATAACATTTTTAATGTTTACCATTTTGAAAGCATTAAGCTATTATTAAATAGATAAAAGTTTAAATGATGTAAAAGTTTAAAAATTTATAAAATTGTTTTAAACTGTTATTCAAGTTAATTTATATAAAACTATAGGTATAGTGTTTAATGCATCAATTAAAATTATGTTTCAAAAATATACTGTTCTTCATTTTAAAGCATTTTATAAGCAGAATGTTTTTCATTCTGTTTTCTAAGTACACTAAAAACATTCATAATATTTGACTGAAAATACAAAATAATAATAATAATGATAATAATAATTTCAAACAAGATTGTTTAATAAAGCTAACCAAAATTGACAGAAGATGAATGTTTAGTTTATGTAAACACTTTTTAAAATCAACAGTATAATTTAATTATTATATTATTCTCTCACATATTTAAGATTAATAATATAAATTTAATAATGGTTTAAATTTAATAATGGTAAATAAAATGGTTTGCTTTATTATGATTCATATTATATTAAAATATATTGCTTCCAGTGGATTTTATTTATATACTTGAATTTTAAGTCAAATTTATAACTGCGTGTGCGTTGTATGACTATTCTAATTTTACTACTCAGTTATTAGTGATTTGAAGTAATTTTATTACAATATTATTCATTGAATAAATGTTAAAATTATACTTGTTATTATTATTAAGATACAATTAAAAAAAACCATATTTGATACTTTACAAATTTCATATCTTTAAAAAAAAATTATTGTTATTTTTAATGATCATGTATTACATTATAAAATAGAAAAATAATGAATCGTTTAATTTTTAATACATTTTGATAAAATGAATATAGTTCAATTTGCAAATAGTTATCTTAATTAACGTGAAGCATTAATAATGAAAATTAGTATGATAATTTTGATAAATCATATTAATTATAATAATTAAGATATAATTAAGAAAATTACTTGTTTATTTTAAGTTTTCGCATATTTTAAAATGAATATGATTTTCCTTTTCAATTAGATTTAAAATTATTTAATTTGTTTAAAGTTATGATACATTATATTTTCAAATAAAAATGTAAAGAATATATTTTATTTTTAGAATATTTTAGTGACCAATAAATGTAGTTCAATTTGTAAAACATAATCATATTTAAAATTTTAGTTATAAAAAAGAAATAGGATAACTTTACTAATATTTATCAAGTTTTATATATGAAAGCAAAATATGATTTTCCATAGAAAAGTTAAGAGTACAAATTCGTTCAAAATAAATATACTAAATTTCTATATTAAACAAATTTTTAAACAAAAATAAAAATTCTCTGTTTCCATTTTTAAACTCATTTCCATTTCATTTCAAGATTTGTTTTTTTATAAGGAAGTTAACTATAAAAAATTTCAATATAAGATATTTATTCAAAATATTGTATCTTATCAAAATAATTCTATGTTTTTTTTTCATCGAGATGTAAAACATTTTTTTTGAAAAGTGCTATAAAAATATAGTAAATAAAAATAGTATCATTTGGAATCTAGTTATTCTTTTTCGCTTAGAATTAGCTAGGTATTTAATACATTTATACTCTCTACAAACAAAAGTAATGAAGAAATGAAATTTACATTTCTCAAGGTTATTTACAAATTCCTTAGATAAAGAATAAAACACGCAAATACGAAACAGGAACTAAACAAATTATTCCGCATTTGAAAAAGTTCCTTTATCCTGACATTATTTCCGAATCGAAGAATTAGTTTTAAATCAAGCAGGAAATTGAATTTTGAGGCTCATACATTTCGCTTTTATTTCTTTTTGATTTAAGAAAATCGTTTTAAAACAAAATAAGAAGATTTCTTAAGTTTTTTTTTCCTTCGCGTTAGTAGTTCGTATATTCTATTGATGTTTTTTGAAATTATTGTAGATTATTTACATTCAGAAACATTTTGGGAAATAAATTAACAAACTAGAATTTCAATTAATGATTATACTACAAATTAGAATAACGGTTTATGAAACTTTATAAATAATTATAAAACTTTATCATAAAATCTCTTAAGATTTTATGATTAAATTGTTATGGAACTATCCTCATAAAAGACTCATCATCATCGAAATTCACTATATTTTATCATATAAACTTTTTGAAGTGAATTAATATCTGCTTATACCAATTTTTGTCTAGAAGGCTCATGTCCACATCTTTCTCAATTTTATCTTAAAACTTAGTTACATAAAAAATGGAATGCTGAAAGAAAAGCTCTTCCTGAACCTCATTATAAAAAAAAATATAGGTTTAAAAAACGATTTTGAATAAATTAAATATAAATAAATGTATTGAAACAAAAAATTGGGAAGTAACCATAATACAATGGAAAAAATTTTATGAGCTACAAGCAACCTCATCTACCATATTTCGAAAAACAAAATCCTCACTGTCACTAAATTTTTGAATTTTCCATGAAAAATTTAAGACCCTTGTTCATATTTAGTTTCAATGATATAATATACACAATTTAGCGGACATAGTCTAAATTGATAATTATATTGGATTATTGCAATAAGTTAAACAGGCTATTTTTGTCAACCGAAGCCTCTAAACATAGCTGATGACTAAATAATTTTTAATCATTGTCAATTGATATAGACGACACCTGAACTTCAATCGTTCTCTCCACACCCCATCCCATCAGCATGGCCAAATTACCCTCTACATAACTCTTGGCGAGCTTAAAATCTTTCAACAACGGTCTTCGCCTGGGTCAGGTATCGAAGCAGCTACTTCCCAATCACAAGAACAGCTCTTTCCCTTGTCAAGCAACCGCGGTCTCATTTATATTTTAGATGTGGAAGAATACTATTTGCTTTTCATAAAAATTACAAGTTAGGTTTGCTTACCCATGCTGATCTGTTTATTGATATCTTTAATTATAATATCTATTTTCGCAATTACCATAACCAATAAAATTCATTTGTCCATCAATTTTGAACTTTCAAACAAAATGATTGATGTATTCTGGAAATGGTGAGATTCAAGCAGAGTACTGTTCTTATTTTACGATTCTCATAATTGTTAAAAATATTTCAATCAAAAAATTAAATAACTAGGAAAAAATTATTCATAAATTCTGTTAGAAAAACAATAGATTTGGTAGTTAAACTGTTCATATTTAACTAAATAGAAGTTCTAAAATTACATTTTGCATCCATTATTGAAAATATGAGCCATAGGAGGCCAATTCTTGAAGTCTTTATTTTGGTCAATAGTGGTAAGCTTGTGTAGCCATAATTTAAGCAAATAATGTCTTTCTATAGATATTGTTCAATCTAAATCTCCCATCTTTTATGTGATTTGAAGGTTTGGGAACGAAAATACTATGTCAAGTATCAATCACATGACTCGTTAACCTTAAATATTATAAGAAGCTATTTAGTTTCAGCTTAGGTTATATGCAAAGAAGCATTAGTCTATCATGAAGTATTATAGAATTTCTACATATATAAACTTTAAATGCGTCTTTTGAAAATTAGATACTAGCAAAAGTTTTTACAACGGTCGTATAAATAAGTCTATCGTCATATATCTAATGTTCCGTATTCTATAAAAATAAGCTTAAGATATGATTTATGGCGAGGGAATCCAACCTAATAATCAATAACTTCAGTATGAGGTCTTTTCTCATACCTTAATCTTTGTCTTATAGTTCAAGAACTGATCGTCTGGCTTATAATCTTAATTATTGAAAGTTTAAAGACTATGAAATTTTCCTAATAAATTATATTTCTTAAAATTTCAACGATGCCCGAGATTATGAGCAATATTTCTATCTTGCAAATTGATTAAACATTTATCAATTTAGATATTTCAAATTGTGAAATTTCATTATTCACAAAACAAATCAAATGAAAACCCGAGCATAAAAATGTTTTCAACTTCGAGTTTAAAAAAATCATTGTGTATTTGCTCTTGAGTTTAATATCCATAGGAGGTATAAAATTAGTTATTAGTAAGATTATGCATTTCGGATTGAAAGTTCCAGTATTTTACTGTAGTCAAATTTGAACAATAAGAGATGAATGTTGTGCTTTTGTTTCCTGCATGTATGTCTGTCATAATATGGGTTTCGGAGTTTTCGAGGTTTTCTCTTTTGCGACTCGTAGATACGTTACATAATCTTGGAAAATTTTTCCAAAAAGGTAAAGACCCAAAAATATTTAAATATTTTACAATGGCTGTGTAGAATGCAATGTAAAATATGTTATTTTGGATGATCTTTGATACATCTCTTATTGCTTCTTCTCCTAAGACGTTTTTCTTGATAAATCCTTGTAATTTTGAGACAGATTAGTTGATAAAATTTAAATCTTTCCTGGCTTTAATCTTTCTCAATTTTCACTCTTAATATTAAGAAGCGATAGTTGACTTTTGTGTGAATCGTCAGCATCACAATCTTTGGAGCAGTAAGTATAATGCAGTTAAGTTTTTGAGAATAAATCACTTATTGTCTTAAGCGAAAGCAAATGTTCACAGGAAATTCTTCGCATTATGTATAGTAATATTTTTACATGATCTACAACCTTGAACATAAAACAATAAAAATCATAAGAAAACGTAATATTAATAAGAAAATTCAAATTAACAGTAGGCCTCATCAATGCCTAGAGGTAAGACAACACCTTTCAGAGAGAAAGGTCTAGGCCACTATTGAATAGTGGGAGATAGATGTCGCACTTCTGTTTTCTCCATGCTCGTCTGTCTGGATTAACAGTAGGGAGTTTTACGGGTTTTCTCCCTTATGACTTGTGAATACGGGCCACCATTAAAACAAAATATTTTAAAACTAGCATTATTCAAAAATAGTAATGTGAACGTTAAATAAAATCAATTTTTATTCGAATACATTTATGATAAAATATAAAAATATACCAATGTATGGAAAATTTTTAATTGCAACGAAGTCAAGCCATAGAAACTATAAAGATACAAAATATATATTCCTCATAATATTTATTGAATAACTGAAGAATATATATAAAAAATGAAACTATAACTATCTTACTAATTATTCTTTATAACAAATTTTTTATAACAAGTTTTAGTGAAACTGCATAAAAATGATAGATTGCCAAGTATGTTTCTTTAATAAACAAAGTACTGAAAACCGTATTCATATAAATCTATTCTATATAATAAATAACTTAGTCATATTATTTTCCCAGAAGTAAACTTCCTCTTAGTTTCGAAGTAAATGATATAATAATAAATAGCATTACTTATTAATAAATATTTCTTTGATCTCTTCTGAAATATTCTCAAAAGTATCTTTTCTGAATAAATTGAATTAAATATTTACAAAGTACATTATTAAAATTTACTTTGAAGGATTATAATTTCTCTCCAAGTCTTAAGAGCATATTGGGGAGAAATACTTCAGTTTTATTTCCGAATGAATTATATAATCAACTTAACTTTTCTTACCATAATCAATTAAACAGTATCTGTTCTAAAGTTTATTCAAAGAATAATTTGTAAGGAAATACGCCGAAAATGCAATGAAGAGTTATTTTGTAACAAAGGGATTATATAATCAACTTAACTTTTCTTACCATAACCAATTAAATAGTATCTATTCTAAAGTTTATTCAAAAAATAATTTGTAAGGAAATAAGCCGAAAATGCAATGAAGAGTTATTTTGTAATAAATGAAATATTAATCTTCAAAAATATGAAAACATATTATGTTTTTCCTTTTTAAATCTGTTTGTTATATTAATCTTTTATAAAAATTTTAATTAATACTTCTTACAATTAATGAAATGGCAATAAATATTAATTAAATAATAATAAAGATGAAGCATTTTGTACTATTTTATTTAGAATTTATTATGATTTATCTAAGATCTCATTTTACTAAATATCTTATAAAAATTTATATTTAAAAAAACTATATTCTAAATAAATTATTTTTCTTAATAATTTATTTTATAGATTGCATTCTAAACTTTAAATATCTCCTATTCCCCTAAAAATAATAGATATCATTAGAAATCTTACTTTCAGCATCACTTATTTTTTTTAAATATTACTTAAGACTTCTATCATTATTCCCCTAAAAATTATTTAACAATTTGAATTTTTACAATTTTCAATCATTTAAAACTACATCGCATTATATGTGTAAGTTTCAAAAGACTACAAACAGGAAGAAATAAATTATACAAAATAGCACCATAGCTGACGAGATACTGCTCTGTGTTATGTTTGATGTTCACCACATGTTTGAACTTAAACTAACTTCTCGCCGTCATACTAAGCAAAATAGCTGTAATAATCTCTTTGTTTTGTAGAAATTAATTTGATTGCTGAAGTAGGAAAGAACATATTATTCATAAAATTAATGTTTGGTTTTACAAATCAAATTACGAGACAAAACTAAATTTTAATACTTTCAAATCCATAGAATGAATAATATTTATTATTATTAATGATGGTTAAAGTTATATATGCACTGTCTACCAATGAGTATTTGAACACTTGTGACGGAAAAGCAAAAAACTAACTTTATTCAAAATCAATAGTTGGTAGAGCCTACAAGAGAGGCAATTACAGCTCATGAACCCTTCGGGGCATACTTTCCAAGTGTCTTGGTATTACAGCTAGTGGAATTGTCTTGCACTCGGCTTGGAGTAGGCATACAAGTTTCTTCACCGATTTTGGACGGATAGTGCACCCCTTAATTTGCCGATGCAACTTGTAACAGAGGTCCTGGATAGAATTCAGGTTTGGGCTCTGGGCAGTCCAGTCCATTTGATGAACTCCATACCAAGTCTTAGTTAACCTCGAAACATGACAACTGGCATTGTCATCCTGAAAGTAACAGGGGTCCAACCTGTAAAACTGCCACAATGTAGGAAGCACATTGTCATCCAAAATAATGCAGTAGGCATCGGCGTTGAGCTCTCCATAAACCAAGGGTCCCAGTCCATACCAGGAGAAACATCCCCACCTCCACCGGACTTGACTGTTGGCACACTGCATTCTGGCAGGAGATGTTCTCCAAGCAGACCCAAGACCCTGCAATCCAAACGGTAAAGGGTGAACCTTGATTCGTCGCTCCAAACATCCCATTTATCCTGATCTCCTGATCAATTTTGTTGTGCTTTGCACCATAATAACTGAGCAGAGCGGTTAGACTTTGTGTTTAAAGGCTTATGGGCAGCAGCATGACCATGAAAACCAAGCAGATATGCGTCCTTACAGATGGTATTCATTGAAACAATAACAACTTATCCTGGATGCTTGTTGAAACTCCGCATGGATGAGGGCCATGGGTTGGGTACAGTTCTTCTGAATTTCTCTGGACAGCACTCGTCGGTCTCTATCTCCCAGTTTCGTTGGTCTGCCAACTCAGGGCACATTCCGACAATCACCGCTCACCTTCCACTTCTTAATCACATAGACCACTGTCGATTTTGGGTACGTCAGATCGCTAGATATGTCCCTTAAGGATCGACCATATTCATGATACCCGAAAATTATACCTTTCTTGAAATCAGATAACTCCGAACTGCGCGGCATCTTGCATGCGATTTATGCTGAGCTGATTATGTTTCCTACACATATATACCTGTGGAGGCCGTGACGTACCTCAGGTGTGTGTGTAAAAGTAATCGAAAGCACTATTAACTTTACCTGCTATTATTTCTTGCATGAAGTTTGATAGAAATAATATTTCAAGATATGAATTTATTATATGCATAAGAGAAAAACCCTATGATTAATGTTAAATTTCTATTTATTTATTTAAATAAATTAATACAATAAAATCAATGTATGATATTTAAGAAATAATTTTTTCTAATGTAGTAAAATTTTTTGAAAAGTAAAATTTAACTCAAAATTTCATTGTAATAGTTAATATTATTGCATTTCATGTGATATAACTTGCATTTGCAAGAGTAACAAAATTGAAAAATAAATATCAAAACTAATTCTACAAATCTAATAAATACTGATCAATAATTTTCAAAACGCAACAATTTTTTTTTGGAAAATTATACTAATAACTGGAAGGATACAAAACATTGTTAAAAAAATATTAAAAAAAAAAGGCAAATCTTATAAATTACCAGAAAATTAAATTTAAAACTAAGAATTATCTTCACATTTTTTCCTATTGATAAGCTATCCCATTCTGTATTTCCCAGTTATTGCTATTGAATTCTTATCCACTATATTAAAGTCATATTCTATTGTCATGTATAACACGCAGGTATAAAGTTGTAAAATATCAAATATTTAAAATAATTAAAGTTAATTACGAAAACATGGATTTATAATACAAATTTCAACTTGGTGATTTTATTTTTGAATGTAACATATTTTTCTCTAGACACAGTTCTTCATAATAATTATATAAAAAATTCCTTAATATTTTTTAATACTCAAATACTACATTTAATATCATTTTAAAGAATATAAATTTAATAAAATCATTATGTTTGTGTTATCAAGACTTTCTTTAATGATTATTTTACATCTATATTTATATTTTACTAAGAGATTATGGCAGATATGGGTAATTTGTGCTGGTTTTCCAAACTGTCTTCCATTGACTTTCTCACAGGTATAATTTTAATTTTTCAACACATTCATTTTGTGTTTATTAGGTAAAAATTAATTTATAATTCTACAAAAAATGCATTGAAGTTCATTCTTTATCTAAATCTCCATAAATCATGAAAATGCCCTCAGATTTTAAAATAAAGTAGAGGTTTACACAATTAAAATGACAAAATTGTGCTCTTAGTGCTTTTATCAAAAGACACTTCAATTTAAATTGCCGTAAACTGTTCTTAAATCTTTTTTTTTTTTACTTTTCTACTTTCCATATTTTTATAAATGCACTTCAAAGAAATGAAAAATAGATAAGGCTCTAATGACTTTTGCTTAAATAAACTGAATAATGTAAAAAAAGGAATAACTCATTTCACATGAAGTAATAAATGGCCAAAGTAAATTTAGAATGAAAGTAAGTAGAGCACTAATGTAAGCGAGATTTAACAAGTTCACAAGATGACAGAAAGCGTAAACTGAGGCGACACTTTCAGCCTCTAATTATGTATAAATCTCTTTATGGAGAACGGAAATAAATAGAGATATTAGTTGCAGTTGCTTGAAGAGACATCCTTTCTTTTGAACTGGAAGTGAGCAAATTAAAATATTTTTATCTTTTACAAGTACTTTAATTTTTCTTTAAATAAGATATCACAGGTCTCTAAATTAATTTACAAAACTAGGAATGATTTTTATTATTGTTTCAAATTCAAATGTTTTTATTAATTGGGCAGAAAAGCTAAAAAATCAAGTACTGAAATTTAATATATAATTTACTTATACAGAGTGTTCGCAAAATACATAATTCATATTTGAAACAGATAGGTGTGTGAGAAAGAGACTCTTTAAATTGTGTGTCCATCTCCCAATGGAGTTAGCCCTATTGTGTGACTAGAATACTAAATCCAAACAGAAAGCGGAAACTCTACCGAATCACCAAATCATTTCTACTGTATAAATAAACATAGTAAGAATCAGTATATGATATGGAAAACGTGCATTTAATTTTAAAGCGCATTTCAATACAAGTTTCCAGAGCAACTTTACTTTAAAAGTGTAATACAATGTTAAAATAACAAGCAATATTTTGATTTAAATTTTATATATTATACAAATTACTTCTCTTTTCCAAGAAAATAATTTATTTCATTCAAAAGAACGATGTTCTCAAGAAATTGGAAATTTTACCACAATAGTTTTAATTTACATGGATAGCTATCTATTTTCTCAATTTAAACAATTTGAACTTTGATATCGAAAATTAATAGAAAAGTAAAATATGCTTGCTTACAATATTAAATAACTTTGGTTTACTTAAAATTCGATAAATAAATTCTAATCATTGTCTATAAAACTAAAATTTTCTTTTCATTTTCTAGACAATGATTTTAATATTTAGTAAACATTTTTCAACTAAGAAAGTATTAAAATATTTTGTTCCATATGTATATAATATATATAGTTATGCAACTAAAACAAAGTTTAAGTTGAAAAAGTTTTTTTAAATATTCTGGTCAAAAGTATTACAATAGACTTTCTAGCCTTTACCCGAACAATATAGGTAAATTTATCAAGAAATACATAAATGAACGTTATTTTAAATAATTTACTTGCCTAATTTTTTTACTGTAATTCAATAATTCCAATGAAAGTACTATGGTATAAAGTGTTAGTTTATTTTCCTTAAACTAAGTCCATTGTGAATAAAATTATTATTTAAATGTCAAACTAAGTATTTAAGAAGATGTTAAATTATAATTCAATGATAATTTTTTTGGTTATCAATAAAGCATCTCTGTTTAAAATTTTGAATCACTTTGTTTAAGAATTTTTAATCAAGATTGCCAAATACAATGCTGGTCACCTAAATTGCAAAACCAAGAAAGACAAGAAATTTTGCAACAAATATATTTTGTAGATAACATGTTGACCAAGTATAAAATGATTAAATTTATGGATTTCTGTCAAGTGTGGTTTTGCCAAAACCAGAGCTAGAGTAGCCGCTATTATTGAGGATCACTCCTGAAACACGACTCGACATTGAATTAAAGACACTTTAGATGTGCTCTTGGGGTACAGCAGACCAAGCAGTTTCCTCGCGTTTCCAGCTGCCTCAGTAGAAGACAAATTTGATCTCGTGTGGCATCTGGTGATATAACCTGGGTGAATCGTTGAGCAATCATGAACACCATATGTTTTCCATCGGTGAAAGATCTGTAGAGCGAGCCGGCCAGAGAAGCAATTAAATCTGGCGATTGTCGAACTCTTGGAAAATGAGTGCCACATGTAATCGCGCGTTATCCTGTTGAAATATGATAGTGGGCAAGCCCTGAAGGTAAGGAAGGACAAATGGCTCCAACTCCTCGGAGATTTGGTGCTGGCTGTTAAAAATACAGCCAATGCGTACTAGAGGAGTGCGAGAGTGATATCCAATACAGACAAATACCATAATACCAATGCAGGACCTGTGTGGCGATGCATAACTCAGCTGTTCAGCAACCTCGCTCTCCACGATGTCACCAGGCTCGAATGCGACCATCGTGATGTTTCAGACAGAAGCGTGACTCGTCAGTAATGTCATTCCATTCTGCTTTCCACTTCCTTCTTTCATTGCACTATTTGCGGCGAAGACGTCGGCTCTGCGTCAAGGGTAGACGAAGAAATGGACGTCTTGAGGACAGACCACTCTGCTGTAAACGGTGTCGAATGGTACACGCAGACATTGGATGATGTGTTACAGACTGAATGTGCTGTGCTATGATTCGTGATATGGCCGAGATATCCGTCACTGCCATGCACACAATTTGCCTGTCATCACGTGAAATGGTGAACTGAGGTGGATGTGATCAAACAAGCCGGTCCGTCGTATCCTCTTGCATACAATGATCAAATATTCGCATTACAGTTGTTTGGTTTCGTCCAACACGACTACCGATTTCTCTTAAAGATAGTCCTCAATCTCAGTAGGCCACTATCCTTCCTCTGTCGAACTCGGATACTTGATAAAAAGAAATGACCGCTGTTTTCTACAAGGCATATTTGTTTTTTTTTCCAAAGAAACCATAAGGAAAACACAATTGCTGAACTTCAAGTCGTCGTAATATCCAATCCTTAAACAGCGCTGTGAAGAGGCGCTACAGGCGCACGTGATGTGCGTCTGCGCTGAAATTCTTATCATACGCATATCTCACCTCCACTGATGTATGTTGAAGATTCAATGTTATTTGCATGTTTCCTTCACGGGGTGTTGCATTTATGGTGGCCAGCAGTGTATTTAAAATACAGCAGTAAAATTTTTGAATTTTGAATCTTATTGGATTTAAGTAGTGTACTTGAAATGTGAAATGCTCCTCGGTGTCATTTGTATTGTGCAAGAATATTTAATAACAGAAAAATTTAATTGAATTTATGGTTATTTAGAACTAAATTTTATAATATCTTGTTACTTATTATATTCACCAGAATATATAAAAATTAGAACGACTTCAAAATACACTACTGACCATTAAAATTGCTACACCAAGAAGACGACATGCTACAGACGTGAAATTTATACGAAAGGAAGAAGGTGCTGTGATATGCAAAAGATTAGCTTTTCAGCGCATTCAGACAAAGCAGGCGCCAGTAGCGACACCTACATTTTGTTTAAATGAGGAAATTGTTCAGCCGGTTCCTCATTCACAAATTGCATATTTGAACGTTGTTGCCTGGTGAAAAGTTGTTGTGATGCCACGTGCAAGAAGGAGAAATGCATACCAGCACGTTTCTGACTTTGATAAAGGTCGAATTGTAGCGTACCTGGATTGCGATTTATCTTATCGCAGTATTGCTGCTCGCGTCGGTTGAGATCCAATGACTGTTAGCACAATATGGAATAGATGGGCTCAGGACGGTAATACGGAACGCCATGCGGGATCTCAACGGCCACCTATCACTAGCAGCCGAGAAGACAGGCATATTATCCGCATGGCCGTAATGGATCGTGCAACCACGTCACGAGCCGTAAGTCAAGAAACGGGGTCGTTTGGAAGACAACAAGTGTCTACACGAACGTTTGCAGCAATATGGACTCTCAGATCGGAGACCATGGCTGCGGCTTCCCTTGACGCTGCGTCATAGACAAGAGCGCTATCAATGGTGTGATCAACGACGAACCTAGGCGCACGAATGGCGAGACCTCATCTTTTCAGATGAATCCAGGTTCTGTGTACAGCATCATGATGGTCGCATCCGTGTTTGGCGGCATCGTGGTGAACGCACACTGGCAGCGTGCATTCGTCATCGTCATACTAGCCCATTACCTGGCGTGATGGTATGGGGTGACATTGGATACACGTCTCGGTCACCTCTTGTTCGCAATAACGGTGTTTTGAACAGCGCACGTTACATTTCTGGTGTGTTACGACCCATGGCTCTACCCTTTATTTGAGCACTGCGAAACCCTACGTTTCGGCAGGATAATGCCTGACCACATGTTGCCGGTATTGTACGGACCTTCCTTGATACGGAATATGTTCGGCTGTTGCCCTGGCCAGCACGTTCTCTAAATCTTTCACCAATAGAAAACGTCTGGTCAATGGTTACCGAGCGACTGGCTCGTCACCAAACGCCAGTCAATACGGTTGATGAACTGTCGCGTCGTGTTGAAGCTGCATGTGCATCTGTACCTGTACATGCAATCCAATCTCTGTTTGACTCAATGCCCAGGCGTATAACTGCTGTTATTACTGCCAGAGGTGGTTGTTCTGGGTACTGATTTCTCAAGATCTATCCAGCCAAATTTTTTGAAAATTTAATCACTTCTTATTTCTAGTATAATATATTTGTCGAATAAATATCATTTTGTTATCTGCATTTCTTCCTGGTGTAGCAATTTTAATGGCCAGTAGTGTTTTTATATTTGTTAATATTTCATGGCACCTTTAATTTTGTTATTTTTTTACAGAATCACAAATTTAAAAAAAAGTGGCATTCATATTTTCTGAAAAATAATATTTCTAAGTTCTAAAACAAGCTTAAAAATAAGAAAACATATTAAGCTACCGAAAAAGATTCTTTCTATGGGTTTTGATTTTCGAAAATATTTAAGGCATTTTTTTTTTTTTTTTCGTTTTGGTAAATAAAAATAATTTTAACTAAATACCAGACTGAAGATGTGACATCCTCATCAAATTTAGATTTATAATTTTAAAGTAATGACAATATATTTTAAAAATTATAACGTTTCTCTATTATAGAAGTTCTATAGAAGTATTATAGAATTTTTTCTCAAGTTAAAAAATGTAATCGAAATTATAGTTTGTGTTTGGGGAAAATTACCAGTATCTTTTTCAATTTTTAGATCAAATTTATAAATTTTTGTGTGAAACTAATTTTACAATGTGTTTCCGTATTTTGGTAATAATTTATAATAAAATGCTGTTCTTTATGTTTGTTTTTAGTATTAAAAGAAACAATCTTATAATTTACCAAGTTATTGCAATTCAAAATTCTCATTATGGTTTTAAAATACCTCTAAGAAATCAAATATTATAATAATACTTATTAAAACAAGCTGTATTTAACAATCAATGCCATTAAAAATTCGAATACGTATATTTAATAATATTTAAAAAATAAAATGTATATTTAATAATATTTAAAAAAATTAATATAAAGTAATTTTAAAAACTTTCAAAACAAAAAATTGATTACTTTTAAGTATTTATGTGAAAGTATCAATACAATATTGTCTCACTAATGCATTCTGTTTTAATTATTGTGTAAAATTAAATTTGGTATTATATGGTAAAAATTAATCTAGATAATCAACCTAATAAATCTTTCAGACCAATTTTTTTAAAAACTTTAATTTCAATTTTCAAATTAAAGATTTTGTAAACTCGAAATTATTTTTAGACTTAATATTAAATTGAAAACTATAAAACTCTCTCTGTATCAGTTATATATATTATTTAATCACATTCATGCGAGATGTCTCTAGAATATTAATAGCATATACTTCAATTAATTAAGAATAAATAAACTTTCTAAAAGAAATTATATGATTTATTAATAAATTCAAAATATTGTGATTGTAATTTTTATTAAATTTCTGTCATTGAATATCAAGCTTAACAAACTCATGATTATTAAAATATAAACAATATACAAAAAAATTATAAAAATATGAGCAAGAGAAATGTTTAAAATAAAGTTTAATCTTCGTTTTTTTTTTTAATTTGCTTCACATGACTTATTAATGTTGGTAAATATAAAAAAACTTAAAACACTTATTAATAGATATCAAAAGTGGTTATGTCTTAGAATTTAATGGTTCACATTTAACATTTTTAAGATTGCAAAAGCATCTTAATAGTATATTTTTTACAATATAATTGAAAACTATTTTTACATAAAAAATTTACTTAAAAAGTTTTCAGTTTGCATGTAAATATCAATAATTTATGATTAAAAAGTATAGTTTGGGATACTTCAAAGCATCCAAGGAAAATTTCATGAAATATTATAAAAAAAATTATAACTTAAAAAATATCTGCGCTTTTCAGGAGTGCACAGACAGCGTTTAACTAACAGATATGCATATAACAGCAAGAATTTATATTAAGTATCTTTCTGCAAATACTTTTTCTATGAAAAATATCATTTCCAACTGTTCATTTTGAAATGAAATTTTAGAAATATTTAAACTAATTTAAAAGTTATGGGTGTACTAGTGTGTGTGTTTTTCTACAAGCTAAAAATAGCAAATTAAAAGGAATGGTATTATTTAATCTTAAAATATATATATAGTTGCATTTAAATTACTGTCAGTCTCTGTAATTTGAATTGTTAATTAAAAAGTAAAAATAAACATAATTTCCTTTTTCAATTTCTTTCAAAACTGATTCAACTCCTTAAAAGAAAATATCTTATTAAAACTAAATGAAACATGGTAAATATTTGTTCATGAACTTGACAGTTGCTTAAAATGTGCTACTCATGAAATCACTGGTGAGCAAAACTTCAGATACAGGTGTTTCATTTTTCGCCATAACTCAAGAGAAATCATCAGAGACATGAAATTTAGAAATGAGAGTCAGCATATTGCATTTAAGCGATAACGAAAGCAGAGCTGTGCAAAAATGAATCCAACGCTTGCAATATGGAATCAAGCAAAACATCACTCATTGTATCATTGTACATGATTGTCTGTCTAAAGGGAAGGAAAACAAGCAGAACTTAATGTACAGTATGCTCTTTTCTTACAGCAATAGTTACTGCACAAGACCTCTCCATACTCAACTCCAGATTCTCCAACAGTTTTTGAGGTAAGAATGCCCATTCCTGAAATTACATCTGTTTCAGTAGTTGGTTGTTTTTTTTCGGAAGAAATAATCATCCCGAAAGGAGTCTCGCCAAAGCATATCATAAATTTTTAAAGGTATTTAAATAAAGTAATCCATTCAGATGATGTCTTCTCTTCCCAGTAACTGCTGAATAGCAAGAGCCCTGTATTACCATGCATTGTCATCCATGAAAACGAAATCTGCTCCAATGGCACCTCGGAACAATCGCTTATGAGGAAGGATCACTTCCTTACATTAGCGAACTCCAATTACAGAAGATCTGTCGAAAACGTAGAGTTTATACAGCTTGTTCAGCATAAGGCCTCCCCTGACGTCAACTCCCATTCCACCATAACGGACTCCTTCCACTGGAATGAAACCGTGTCCTTACTGCACCCCAAAACAACTAATACTGATAATCGCTTGTTGTACTGAAACAAATCTTGTCGCAGTGAATACCTTTGATTAGTCTAGCTGTGTGTGCCGACCTCATGCGCTTTCTGTATGCTAAAGTCAGAAAGCGGACGTTTTGTTTTCGACATTTGTATAGGCATGACCATTTTATTGAATTGTGTGTTCAATGTATTGATTGTAAAAACCCTTATTTTGCTATCTGCTGAGCTATCTTTTCAAAATTTGTTGGTTAAATTTTACACACCGGTGATATTTTATTTCAACATACATATCTTGCCAGTCTAATCTGCTATATAGAAATAAATATGGAGGTCAAGATTTGGATTCCATGTGGAATTACATTTTTAGTCTTTAAGTCTACTATACCTACGCAGTGCAAGAACTCGAATTTTCTTTTCTCACACAGAATTGTAAGGAGTGGTAGTTTATATTATATTAATAGTGAATTAACTAAATTAAATGAGGACAAAGATAACTAAAGATATAAGACAGTTAAACTTAACATAGGTTGTTTTTTTTATCTTACATTGAATTTAACAGTTTTATACCTTAGATTTTTTTTTTTAAATTGGAATAAAAGTAAAGTTATCTCAGTTGGCTTATGTATGATTTGATTAAATTGTACAGCATAGAAATTTGCTGTGTTAAATTATTAAAAATTATTTATTTCAATCCAAGACTAAAATTTAAAAATATAATAAAAGCAGAAAATGCATTACGAAACACCCTTTACAACAAAAACCTATAAATTTATTTCTTATTACGTACAGTTCATAATTAAAATAGATAATATTTCTGAACAGAAATTGCATACACTTTTTTACATTTTCAGCAACTTATGATTTTTTTAAATTAAAAATATAATTAAATTGATTAATAAAAAGATAGAAAGTATTCTCTATATCAACTCTATATATTGATCAACTCTATGTATGATGATTGATGTTTGTGATTTAAAAAGTTTATAGTAAACAATATCAAATACCACTCTTTTTCTATAATTCAATATTTCTGAAATATTAATACCAACTTACTTTAGTATGAATTTTTTGTTAGTCACTTGACAAGAGTTTTAAAAAAGGCATGGTCATTTTATTTGCGTTACATTTATATTCCAATCAAAGTTTCAATTTAATTGAGTATAGGATGGATTGGATATTTAACTGTATAACATATCTGATATATTATTTACTATAAAACAAAATATTTTCTTTCACTTTTTAAATTTTAAAACATGTTTTCTCTTCATAATGTTTCAAAACAAAATGTTTTCTTCGTATAAATGATCATAATTCTTTAGCTTTATAATTGTATTTATATAAGCTTTAATTCGGATAAAAAAAAATTTAAAATAAATACTCTCAACAATGATGCTTAAAATGGTAGCATTAATTAATGTAAATGCAATAAGTTTTTGAGGAAACATTTTCATCTCATAATTTTATTATTTTACAATGGTGTAGAGGGTTACACTCGCCAGGTTTCACAGATCGTACCTTACAGTATAAGACGTGAAACTTAGCTATCTGAAAAAAATTGCGATTTAAAAAATGACTATATTTACAATTTATTTATTTATTTATTTGCAAACAATGTTGTGCTCTACCAAATAAAGCCTCTTTTATTTATCAGGTAAAAACAAACCGAATGAAATATTAAACGCTTAAAAGCTCTCGTTAGTTTCGATGTTATTAAATATTGATATCGGGGTTCTCTCTTCATCCAAGTTCAATGGATTTCTTATCGGCGGCACGTGCGCTGATTGTGGAAACCATAAATACAAAGCTGCAACACACGGAAACAACACGTTCAAATATTGAAAGAAAAATAATTATTTTTTCTAAAAACAGTTAGATTGTGGGAATGCAGGAAGAAGGAAGTATCCGATGTAGTAGATACAGGTAGTCATTAAAATAATAGAAACACATGCGAATAATTGCAATGTTTTTGTTGTTAAAAGCATTAAAATATAATAATTGTCAACAGTTATTTTACAAATAGAAATTAATATATTCTTTTAGAATGAAGTATATAGCTTTATTATTTAAATTTATGTAAGTCTTGGACTTTTTCAAAAGTGAAAATTTTCGAACCTCTAAGAATTTCAAAGAGGCCGCATTGTAAGTGTGGCTGGATAAAGTGTGATCGAAACACGCAACTTTTAACCGTTTCTAGAGGTACGATGCATTAAATCAAGACTTAGGCATTGGGAGAAAAATTGTAATTTCGAAAAATATCGACATTTGCTACTTTTTTAATGATGTTTTAACTATTTCAAAATGTAGTGAACAGTACCCACAGTAATATTTATTTTTAAGTCAATTAGTAATTTTTTTTTTATCAGAACTATTATTCATTTTTCATAATTTACTAATACGCATAAATGTCAATATAAATATGTAAGTGCTATGATTCAAAATAATATTATAAAACTAGTAATAAAGTAAGAAAACAGTGGAAACTAAGAAACAGCTAATGAAATAAAAGGATACCTTAAAGACATTATTTTTATCAATATATTTTTTTTCAATATATTTCTTACCTTTTTTCAATATATTTCAGTTTTTCCCCCTGCTAATAAACAGCTACAGTATTTCGCTGAAGTCCACCTACTCCATAAAATGTTAATTAAAAAACTAGAATAAAAATGTTACATACATTATATTAATAATGATAATTATAGATTATGTACAAATTGAAAATGGTTTTCTCTATAGACTTCGATGGTGAAACAAATGCTAAAAAGATCATATTTGATTATTCAAGAGTTTTTTATATGAACAGTTATGTTTTTTTTTCATTCATTAATGAAAAAGCATTGAAAAAAAATTCTTGGCTCCAAAAAGTAAATTTTGAATACACTTAAAATGTTGATTTTCCCCTAGATGACATTACTCTTCAACTAAAATATAGGTGACGTTGATGTTGTTGGAAATCCCTGTCCCATAAAATCCAAGACATATTCCATCAACCTTAAATTGAGGACCTTTTGTTTTATTGTACCAGTAGACTTCAATTTTATGTGCCTAGCCCACAGTTGGTTTCTACAAAGTTGGTGGAAGAATCCGGTTGAGAGTCTTCGTAATTAATATAAAAGCAGTGACCATGTAGATGACCTGCCACCTCAGAAGTATCATTTCACTTGAAAGACATTGCGATCACGACTTATTTAACGTGACTCAATCACCTTTAGTGAACACGGCAGATTTAAAGTAAAGTCAGTACTCGAACTCACTACATTTCGATAATGAGAGCGACGGACAAACCAGCCAATCCACCATGGCCAAGCAAAATTCGACGGGTAGACCACGTTAGGAATCCAGGCTATCTGAAATTGTATAGTGTGAATCCAAAAAAGGACTTATTTGCTATACGAAATAGTATATGTGATTAGTTGGTGTCCTAAACTCAACCCTGAGTTATATTAAATCTTGGGTAAACATTAAAAGTGATTAGAAAAGCTCAATAATTCTCCGTATCTTTAGATCATCTGTAAATGATATTCAACATTCACAATATCTATTATGATTTCAGATATTCATACAACTGTCATCAATACTTGAAAAGGTCTCTATGAAGAAAATCCTTGCTTTACCCAGGAATGTATGAATTTCGTTATAATTTATATTAAGCTTTCACATTCATAAGTTTGCCAAAAATGAATGGCTCTCATTGATATGAGAAGAACATTTAAAACATATTGAGATGCCCCCAACTATAGTTCACTAAAAAAAGGGTTAGTTCAGTAAAAGGGTTTGAAAAATGTCTTTTCCGCTTTGGCCAATTAAGCAGTGTGTTCGTTTATCGTTTTAGAATAACAAGGCAAAAATAATTTATGATGTTAGGAAAACCAAGGTGATGCAAGTGCAACATGTTGTGGTCTACGGGTTCTAAACCATTTGTTTGTCTATCTCTGATTGATATGTCTTACTGTACTGCAAAAACCATTGCTGAACTGTGATACATTGTCACATGTAAAACAAATTTACACTTAAAACTAAATATCCTATAATTATTCCATTCATGTTCAGTTAATATCAAATCTTAAGCATGTTTTCAAATAGATTACTCATTACTGATAAAACCATGATACCTACCGCAAAATTCAGAGGCTCTGTAAGATATTGGAATACAGGTTATAAGCATCCAAAACATATACTGATTTCTAACATCTCAAGATCTTATGCATTTTACTTTTTTTAGTCCCATTCCGTATTTATTTCTATTTATTGATTTTTCGTGAATGGTTAAATCATTCGTTTTTTGTGGCAAAAAAATGGATGATTTAGAAATATGAAGATTTAAGAAATCTGAATTTGAAGCATGCATATTTAAAAATATCTTTTCAGGGTTATCTTACATGTGATCAAGAAGTTTTAGTTTTAGAATCTTGAAAATGTAAATGGGATAAAATTTTAATTTTTTTTTATTTCTAATTGCGGACACCCTTGAGTAAATAAGTACATTAGCCCATTTTCCGCAACAATGCCGGTAACTGCTACTCATTTTATCGTTACCCGGTGGGCACCTCTGAACCAAGTCACGGAGGTACGAGTAGCATAGCCCATGCCACACCACCACAAACCCGTTTATAGGGCGGGCCGCATTCATCCATCATCTGAGGAAAGGACAAGAAACACAGAGAGAGAGAAAGAGAAAGTACATCCATGCCCGAGCTGGATTCGAACCCAGGTCCTCCCCAACCGTAGTCAGTTGCGCTAACCACTAGACAGGTTGGGCGGCTAAAATATTAATACTAAATATGGTATTATAGTATATTAATAGAAAATTGCAGAACAATTTAAATACTTTGTTTGTAACATTCTTGCATGTGTATAATTCTACAATTCTTTTCTTTGACAGCGTTGACTTCAGTAGTTGATCAAAATTATATCGGATAATAGAGAATATCTTGTAGTGTACAAAAAATCCGCAATATGCCTATACAAACAATTAATCTTATTTAGAAAGAAAGTTTCAAATTTCACTGGTGACATTTTGTAATAAATTAACCTGCACAGTATAACTATATTATAACTTTTAAATATATCCCACTCTTGAATTCCAGTTGCTGCATATTCTCAGCTAGTCAACTACTTCTTGATTCTTAGCTTTTTTAATTAATGAGTCCAGTTAAAATATAAGAAAGTACATTTTATTTTTACATAAAGTAAATGCCAATATAATAGAATGTTGAATAAATATAAAGTAAAATTTTTCTGCTGATTAAATTGTAAAATTTCTCTTAGTAAAAATTTTAAAATACATTTTTTTAAAAAGACTAAAGTAAGGGAAAAATACTTTGAAGGTTAAACTTTGAAATATTTACAAAGAAATTATTTTAATAAATTCAAAGAAATAATAATTGAAATCATATTTTTAAGAAACTTTAAGTCATACCATTAAAATTTCAGTGAGATTATTCATTTAGAATGATGAAAAAAAAAAAAAGAAAAGAAAAGCTATCTCTATTTATAAAATATCGTCATTAAGTACATATAGTACCAATAGGAACACTTTTTTTTTCCTATTATCAGGATAAAAGTATTTTAATGTAAAATATCTTATAAAATTTAATAACTTAAATATGTTATGGTGAAACTTTAAAAATGATTGTCTCACTTTTAACATAATTAATAAAAATGGAGTGAAAAGGATTACTTACTGCTTTTCACTGAGAAAGCAGATAGTAATCATTATAAGTGAAAGTAAATTTTCCTCTGAATTTACTTTCAGTAATAGTTATCACACAAAGATGAATGTGCGTTGCAAAAATAAAACAGGGCTATAAAGGATTTTATTGGGTTTCCACAGCATCACCGGATATGCGAGCAGATTGTCTATTAAATATAACGAAAGTGATTAAATAATTGCTCTTTATTAATACAAAATTATACATATATATATTCTTAATCATTTATATCAGGAGAAAATATATCTTATTGGAAATTTTAAATCTTTTTTGACTTAAGACTTTCTAATTGCTTAATATTTTTATTTGTTTTGTTTAAAAAATTTCTAAAAGGCACATGTATTATTTGATTGTATTAAATACTTACTTATTTTTGCTTTACGTAAAATTAAAAAAAAAACAAATAAATAAATACATATGTGTTTACATATACCTATGCTGCATGGTGGCAAAAATCAAACACTATGAAAAACGCATAGTCAGAAAAATGTTTAAATTGCAGGATAGATGCAACCAAAATTTGAAGATGAAGGACGTTGTAATCTGGATGAAACGAGGTGTGTAAGGGGATGTGAATTTGCGGAGTTGACAATAAATGTGTTGCTCTATATAAGCCATAATAATGTTATTGCAAATTGTTTATCTATCCCAGATGAAAGGTTCTTATTAAGGTGGCGAGGATTGAAGCACTTCTATCATTCAGACGAGTGCACTATATATATTGTGATTCGATTGAGAAGAGTAGATTGGTCGGCACTTCGAATCAAAATTTTCATTGTACATCAGCTGGTGCAGAAATGATTGGGCACTTCCATCATTCAGACGAGTGCACCAGATATATTGTGATTCGATTGAGAAGATTTGTCGGCACTTCGAATCACATTGTTCATTGTACATCATCTGGTGCAGAAATGATTGGAAAAAGTGCTTGTAACACATTCCACATGTGAAGTTGCTCTACAGTGACGTCAACATTCAAGGAACAACTTATCATCAAGTTTGCAATGATGATTCAGAAGACAGTCAATATTTTGCAGAAAAGGCGGGATACTCTTGAAGATCACCTATTAAATTGGATCATTATTTGCTAATTAATTTCTCAGGGTCTAAATTCATAGCATCTATTAAGAAGGTTGCCATTGAGTCAAAAACAAAAACGCAACCTTTTTTAATGGTTTCTTAATAGAACTAGGTGAACTTTCGGCTATCACTATATATTCCGTTGAGCTGACTCACACTTTTGTTTAATCAATGATAAATACTTTATATGAAACAAGGGGCGACCTCAGGAAATATCTAATCTGACCACAGCTGTGGAGTACCATAAGAAGTGATAATGTTGCAGCAAGGTTTGGCCCACTATTTCCTATGACTAAAGATCACCCCTAGATTGTGTTACAAATAATATCACAATTTACTAACGAAGCATAATGCTCTCCATCCGGTAATAAGGCCCTTTCTTCAAGAGATGAGGAATATCATTCCTCAGCAAGATGCACTATGCTTCTCATAACACCTATATGCTGTGCAAGGAATCCGTTTGATTTCCTGGTCACCAGTCTCCTCAGACCTTACACCAATCGCAAATAGTTGGGTTGTGATGAGACATTTTTTCATGGTTTATTAATACCATGTACAGGAATTAAATTCTGACAAATGTTTGAAAAAAATGGGTAAATATCTCTTAGGAGACAGCCTGCATACTTTATTAAACTATATCTAGACGTCTTGCAAAATATGTGGCTAGTGAGAGTGCTGCAACAAATTTCAATTTTTAAGATAAATATATCAAGATAACTGCCACATAATGTTCACAAAAACACACACGTGCATATATATATATATATATATATATATATATATATATATATATATATATGTTCATTACTTGTGGCACTAATTCTTACATGAAAGATAAACCGGGTTTGATCTTTGCTAAATTTCTTAAAATAATTCTTGAACAAATTATTAAATCCAAAGATACTTGGAAAATTGATAATAATAGACCGATTTGAGACTTTCCCTCAAATAATTTTATGTATAATATTAGTTCATTCGATTTCAAAGATCTTTTTACAAGTATTCCTATCGACAAATTAAGTGATGTTCTGTATTTTTATTATCAGGATTATAAGGACTTATTGGATATTGATTTTAATTATTGGAACAATTTGGTCAAACTTTGTATATATAATAACTTTATTTTTAACGGTAAAATTATTTTATACCAAATTGTGGTATTCTACAAGGCTCAAATTTTTCATTCACACTTGCTAATTTATTTTTACATTATTTTGAAAAAAGTTTTATTTTTCAATATCCTTTTGCTTTTAGATATGTTGATGATTTTATTATTTTCAATAATTTAGATTTTAATGATATTGCAAAATCAATTTATTCTGAAGAGTTTTCCCTAATTAAAACCAACACTTCTTTCAATAATAGTGAATTCTTAGATTTATTTATAAACATTGAAAATTCAATTACTTTTATAGATATTTTCTATAAAACCAATCAATTTAATTTTAGAGTTAATAAACTAATTTATCAGAAATCCAACATCTCTTTAAAAATTTACAGAAATATAGTACTTAATGAATTAAAACGCATATATCATATTTGCAATAATCTTAAATTTATTAAAAAACAAGTTAATCACTTAATTAATCAACTTAAAAATAATGATTTTCCTATTGATTTTATTTTAAAATATGTAGGAAGTAGGGAATCGCTTATAAGATTGAAGTAATGCTTAGTTTTCATAACTATAGAAAGGTCACCCAAGCATTGAAGATCTTTTAAGAATCCCGAAAACCCCTACTTTCACTTTGATTATACTTTAATATTTAATCTACATTAAACATTTTAAACTACTTTAACTTCTTAATTTAGCTACTAAAAATTTTTTCTTATTACTTTTGGCAATCATATTCTTTTGTATTTGATATATATTCTTCTGTATTTGTTATATTTTTCTGTATTTAATATATTTTTTTCATTGTATTGCTTTGACTATGTATCGTTTTGCTTATTTTTCAATGTAATACTTTGATTCATTTTATTTAAATTTTGATATAGTTGTATTTTCTTCTTATAGAGACAATCTTGAGAGAATAACACGAATATTTTTAGACCTTTGTCTTTCGTGTTAGTCAGAAAAGGGTGTCTGTTTTGCATAGCTGACCATCTCTCTCCTGATGAAGACGTGGTCCCTATGCTTTTTCCTTAATTATTTTATATAACATTGTTTTTCTTGATTTTTTCCTGATTTTGTCTTATTGATATTAAATTGTATAGTTTCTTCTCTTTGTTTTATTTTTATCTATTAAATGTATCTTACTTAATTTATATCGGCATTTCATACAATAGCTGCTTTTGCGCTGGTATGATTGCCTATAATACGTATTTATTGATTAATATTGTATTTGCTTTTTCTATACACTATATTTATTGCTTTATATTATATTATATTATATTA
>JAPDSC010114884.1:1188313-1201064 GCA_026290005.1 Latrodectus geometricus
TATATATATATATATATATATATATATATATATATATATATATATCAACTACTTTGTACTGCTTCATTATATTTTTCTTTATTACATTATCTGATACAAAATGTGTCCCTTTTGGAATTTAGCAGAAAATTGAAAAATAATATAAATACAAAAAAAATAGTAATTTTACTTCACTCATAAATATTATTACATACAGATATTGATGGTTTAAATTTAGTATTTTTTTGAACAATTCATAAATCATAAATAGAGATCTATTTAAGTAATACAAATCAATAACAAATTAACATTTTGCTTGATACTCCCAAATAATTTCTTACGTGCTCTTTCTGCTGCTAATTAACGTGACACATTTTGAAAATTCTTCATAAATTAAGAATTCTACAGTTTAAAATATAGGTTCTTAATTTAATCTGGGAAAAAAGATATCTTATATAGCATTGAAACATTTCGAAATGAGATTAAAATTAATTATAATCATATAGAGAAATGGACTTAAATAATAATTTAAACGTATTAGTCAAAAAATTGTTATTACAGGAAAAAATGACAGAAAAAAATAAGTCTAAATTATTTAACCAATGGGATTGAAAAAAATTTTCTTCTAAAACGAAGTATTCAAATTTTTTTTGTTTTATTTATTGTTTATTTTATTTCATACGTTTAGCTTTATTTCATTACTTAAAGTATAGTACATCAAATAGTGTATATTTCATTATCTTTAAAATTACGTTCATAATGATTATTCATATTCAAATTCATAATGATTATATTTTACACTTAAAGAGCTGTCTTTGATAATTATAACTTCAGCATTCAATATATAGAAAAATTAAACTAATAAAATTAATATACTTCAACTAAATTCTAATAGAACACTTTTTATTATATTATAAAAATACTGCACAAAAATAATAATGAATGATATTAAAAATATTTAAATCACAAAAACTGTGACTGGTGGAAAATATTGTAAGGAGATCCTTGATTTGTATGTCCTACAAAATACCCAATGCAATTGGCAATAATTTCAATCTTTTGAATGATAACCCATGACCTTATCGAGCTGTAGTTGTTGAGAAATATTTTGAAGGTCTTGTTTTCAAGTGACTTGAATGACCAGCTTCATCTCCAGACCTAAATTCCATAGAACATCTGTGGGTCTAAATTGGTAGACGGGTTACAGCTGTAAATCCTTCTCCAGGGTCTGTAGGATAGATAGAAAGCAGCTTACTCAATGTCTAGTTTTTGCTTCCCATTTTTGTAACCAACAACTTAATTGACAGCATGTAAAGTCGATGTCGCCAATACATTCAAGCTAGGAATGAGCATATCTCTTATTAAAACTCTTTTTTGTTAAATTTCTATGACATTTTACCAAATAAAACTTAGGTTATTCTTTTCCGAGAATAGAATTTCCAGAGAGATTTTTCTTTCTTTGTTTTCCCTAAATCATTTATGCGTTTTCCTTATGTAAACTTTGTGTTGCAATCAATACATAGGTGTTTTGCGCAAATGTCATCCCAATTTGGTGTTTCTACAGATATTCATTTGCAAATTAGGCTCAAGAAGCTCCTTGTTCCTTAACTTTTGAAGATCAGTGTACATTAATCAAACTTAAATATGTAATGCAATGTCTTGCTATCTTGAATTTATAAGATAGTAGGAATATATCCATAAAGCCATAAAGAAAACATTTAAAGTGATCATTTCAGTAAAAGAGATTATAGAATTTTTTAAGTAAAAAATTATTCTTCGAGTTATTTCTCATTATGCATTGACCGTCATCGCTAGAACTTTAAAAAATATAAATAATTCTCTATGTAATCTTGAGAACTGAATTCTTCAAAAGAATCACACATTATTTCTTTACTCTTAAGAAAACTTATTTGTCCATTTACTATTGTTTTGAACAGTGATTATTTTCATTATTGAGTTCACTCAAAAAGTTAGAGGGGATATTTTCGTCTACTGAAGCATCAATAATTTTAAATAACAGAAAATGACTCAAGATATCAAAATTGCTCATATTCAGCCTTTCTTAAATTACGAAACAAAAAGTGAAATAAAAGTGAGAATTCTTGTATAGATGACAGTCATTTAAAAAAATCGGAATCCTAATCCCTTTATAATAAAAAAAGAGCACTGACATGAATCACTTAGAAAATAAAGTTCATTAAAAAAGGGGAAAATCAAGATCATCACTAAATTATGTAAAATTTAAAGGGCCCATTTCGATTATACAATTTCATCCTTAACGCAAAACTTGGTCTATTTGAATTACCTGCTTCTCATTAAACTTATATAAGAGGAAGCTATTGGTCACACATTACGCAATATAGAGATGTTCTAAAGAAATTGCTAATAATTGAGTTTTTATGTATACAATCGTTTTCAGTGAGAAACATGAGAATATCAATTTCAAATTCCATTAATGAATTTCTAGTAAATTAAAAAGTATTCATTTTTTATTATTTCAATTTGTTCCAAATATTGTACTTATATTTGCATATCAATAAACAATATTTTTAATTAGTCTAATTCTGAAAAAATAACTTTTAATATACTATAATATGACCTAAATACTTTTGTAATACATCTTAATAATTTTGATACAACTACTTTTGAATAAGACAAACTATTTTGACTGTTAGTAATTTAAAAAACTGCTTCATATTGAAGTAATAAACGTAGCTTTATCATTTTTACGTTAATTTTACAAGCACTATATTTCTACAATATGATACTCAATTTATAATATTACAATGATTTTTAAGTGAATAAATTATAATCTGCCAACGAAATAGGCATAATGGTAACCTCACCCAACATTTTACCTTGCACAAATTTTATCGTAGAATAGTTAAATTGGCTACCGACTGGTTAGCGGTCAAGCCTTCAGTTCAACAGTTTATAGTTTTAATTCCCATATCAGCCTTGGATGTTTGATGTGATTTGAAATCCCCTTTAAACTGTAGGTTCCAATCTAATTAGTCTTGATGTCATAAAATAACCTTTGGATGTCATAAAATAAGCTTTGGACAAACAAATCAACCACCTTAAAACATGAATTAAAAAATACACTTCTCAAAACAATTAAAGGATATTCTGGTTTTAGGTGTATCTTGTGGCTCGGAAACTTTTTAGCTGATTAATACATGGACCACAGACGTAGTAGAGAGACATGAGAATAAATCACACATGTTTGGCAGAAAGAAATGCATTTTATTGTGCATTTGTGTACAAAAGGGAAAAAAACCCAATTTGTGCATATGAGAAAAAAAGAATAAAAAGAGGTGTTTTCTTGAAAAGAAATCATTTTAAGTAGGGGGTATGGTTTCCACGGACGGCCATCAACGTTGAACACCTTTGAGGCATGGAGTCAATGTTGCTATTAATTACGAGTTGGGGTATTCAGTCCCACTCTTCTAGAAGAGCCCTTTCCAGTTCTTGGAGAGTTTGTGGTGGTGGTTGGTGGCCAGCAACTCGTCTTCCTAGAGCATCCCAAACGTGCTCTTTTGGATTCATGTCGAGAGAACACGCTTGCCATTCCATTCGTACGATTCCTTTCCTCGATAAGGAAATCCTCCATCAGGTTAGCACGATGTGGTCTGCAGTTATCGTCCATTAAAATGAAGTTATCTCCGATTGCTACAGCGTAAGGGACTACAATAGGTGTGAGGATCTCACCCCTATATCGGCAACCAGTCGGAGGTCTATGTCGAATGATATAGAGGTCTGTGTGCCATTCAATGGAGATGCCACCATACATCAACACTCCCCCACCACCAAATCTGACACTTTCGTGCACTAACGTAGGATTATTCCTACTGCCACAGTCCCTCCAGATGAAAATATGCCTATTATCAGGATGAACAGAAAAACGGGACTCGTCAGAAAAAACAACATTGCTCCATTAATTTCTCTTCCAGCTTACTCTGTTGCCCACTCCCTGTGGTCGCGACGATGTCTTAATGTTAGTTTAACGCATACCATCGGTCGGCGAGCATTTAGACCTACACCATAGAGCAGGGGCTATTTTTTTTTTTTTTACCGGAACGCGTATATATAATTATATAGACAGGGCTGATCCTGGGTTGGCGGTCGCTCTGTGCGAATTTGAAGACGGGGGGGGGAGATTTCCCTCAATTTTCGCCTATCTCCAGGATCACCCTTGTTATATAACATAAAAAGGAAAGGAAACGAAAATCATTACGAAACCCATTTTGTGTATATATATATATATATATATATATATATATATATGTTTATTACAATAATAGGAATGCTTAATAAAAATTAGTCAGCATATTATAAAATACGCATAGTAGATACTCAAACAAAAGTGCATAAATATTTTTAACAATACATGAAAACACTAATGGTTTTTATAATATATTCCAAATAGGATTACGTTCAGGATCTTGCTGCGCGCCGTCATGCTGCCTGTCTGCTGTCGCCTCAATGGCGATATCAATATGAATAGATGTTTCCAAATAGTTTCTAAATTTTAAAAAAGTTACAAATTAAAATGATCTTGTAAAATTAATTTAAATAAATATTAGAATTAAGAATCTCTATCCTTATGAATTTTTATGGATTTTAGAGTTCCTATTTCCAGCACATTAATATAATATTGTTCAAACTAACTTTTAGCTACCATGAACAATTAGAAGATTTACCATTTGGATTGCTCAATTATTTTACAATACTTTATGTAATATATTAATAATTTCCAATTAAATTCTTTATTATTTTTAGTTTTGTACTGATTTATATTGAACTATTAGTTTATATTACATAAATGTGCATTTATACTTATGAAATATAACAAATTTAAAGTATGAAATAACTAACGAAATTGTGTAAACAGTTATTAATATATTTAAAATAACCAACAAAATATTTGCCATTTTTCAATCCGTTAACTCAAGAAACGTATTAAGAATATTCATTATGCTTTTGGAAGAAATATCAGAAATTTATCAAATAGTTTGGAGACTATACTGTGCGTGTGTGTTTGATAGTTATCTCTGGAATATTTTATAAAAAAACTTTCTACGATGGCGGCATTTTTTGGGCTATTATTTGATTAGCTATTGTTTGATATATGTTGGATTCATTGATTTTAATACATTTTCAAATGTATTTTTAAAAGAAATTTTATATAGTTTTGAGTAAATATTTGCAGTTTGTTATAAAGAGAATATTTTTTGCTCCTTTAAGAAACCTCTTATTCTCTGACTAGTATTTAATGTATATGATTTAGCTTAGTTTTAAAATTAACATGTCATAGCAAAAGATTATAATGATCTTATTCCCAAATAAATACTGGAAAGTATATCTTAATAACTAATTTCCTTTTAATAAATGTTACACTTATTTTCAATTATAACTTTACACCAATATTTCAAACTTAATTTCAAATCAAACTTAATTTCAGTTATAACTTTACACCAAACAATAAATTCATCGCTTTAGCATATTTAGCTATTTTTTATTTAGAAAAAATTTCAGTTTGTGCGTGTATTTGACTCCATTTTAGCCATGGACATAATTTTAAAAAAAAAATTAGTATAAATTTAATGATGTGTTAATAATATTACAATATTAATAAATTGGATTGAAAAAAATGCACCTTTGTTTTTAAAGTACAGTGAATAACATTCAATAGAAATCGGTTGAGTTTTGAAATAATAATGCCAAATATTTTAAGTTTCAAATCGTGCCTATTGAGATAATTTTATATTTTAAATGCGATACACCAAACTTTAAATATTTAATAAAAATGTCAACGCTTTAGCCACATAGTTCTCAAGCAATCACAGAAACGGAAGATAGCCGCTCAGATGTATTGCGCATGCGTGAGATCTTCCTGCCGTCACTTCAGTATGTGGTAGTTTTCAACATGTCTCTCACGGGCAGCAACGCGGCCGGGAGAGACATGTTGAATGCTGCCTCAATGTGCGGCCTGCCTAACACTTTTTAATCGACACTTTGACTTTAGACGACACTTTTAGGTGGCGTGCATAGAATATTTTGCTAACAGTAGTACTTATTATTAAATTGTATTGGTTGGAGTTTGGTTCAAATCCTTGTTTATAATAATACATATAAAAATTCGTCAAAAATTAGAAAAAAGATCAGCAATTCTTTTTAATTTTTTTTTTCAATACGTCAGCCAATTCTCGTTATTAGAAATCATCTTTAGTTCCGGAAAGCGTTCCTGTCCAAAAAGAAAGTACCGGAACGACGTTCCGGAGCGTTCCGGGTCGACAACACCACTGCCATAGAGCCGGTTTCGGACAGTCTGAGTTGAAACCGTGATGTCAGTAGCCGAGCGAAAGTGTTGTTGGAGAAGAGTAGCGTTCATATTTCGGTGTCACCGAGCTGTTGACACTAAATAATGATCTTCATTAGGCGTTGTTGACCCTCTACGACCTTGCCCTGGTCTTCGGCGTGTACTTCCAGACTCCAAAAAACGGTTCCAGATCCTGGAAATCACACTTTGTGACACTCCAATGACTTGCTCTAGTTCGGCTTGAGTTTGGCCCCTTCTACCTACCGACAACTCTCCAAGCTTCTGAATCGGTTAAATGAATTCTCTGAGACATCGTACTCATCGAAACAAAGCAGTCCCTGAATGCTGATCATCCTCGTCTTCATTGTCTTTTATTCAGTTGAAGGTCAAATTTCATTCACTGCCGCTGAAGCGACTTTTTTGACGTCGAACTCAAAATTAGCATACTTCACAGTTAGAAAATCAGAAAAATTTGCATTTGTGATTCTCTTCTTCCATTTTCAGTAGTAAAAAATTTCGCTTATTTCTTTATTTTATATAAAACTTACAATATTCTTTAATTGTTTTGAGCACAGTGTAGTTTTCAAAATTAAAACTCTCCAAATCAAGAGAAAACAGAGTATGGATCATAATTGCATAAATTTGAGCAACACGTACACTTTCAATCATGTATTCATGAATTTAAAAATGTAAAAACACGATAAGTCATCCCTAAATGATTCTGAAACATTAAGCTTGATTAATAAAAAAATTATCTGTGCAAACGACAAATTAAGTAAAAGTTTGTTTATCAATCTTAAATAATTTTATATTTCAGTTTTTATCATTCATTAAAATCTTAATGACAAATTTAAATGCAATAATTGGGCAATGGTTACCAAGGTAAATTGTTTTAAAATTAAGAAATGGGCGAATTTCTAACTAAATATCAACCAAAAACCTAAACACCATATCATGAAATGTTAGAATTTTTTAATGTTTCTTCTACATGAAGAATGTCTCAATTGCTGATCGAAGATCAATAGTTGAAAAAATAATGCCCTTTTACAACTTTTTTAGTAACTCATATTTATTATTATACGAGATAGAATCACAAAATTCACAAATACTAAAATTCCTGAAAGAATGGGAAAGTTTTAAAAATTGAACTTTAATCCTAATGCCTTCTTTCTTTTGATATATCCTTTGACATATCAGTAGAGAAATTGATAAGAGTAAGCAAGAATAGTATTATTGGTGTACCCAACTTTTCACAAAATTAATCACTATGTAAATGACTTGATATCCTTTTATATTTTAAAACATATTTAAAAAAAACCAGTATTAAAAAATATTGCATTAATGAAAATCCTTAACTTTCTAAAAGTTTTAAGAAATAAATTAATATATGCGTTTAGAAATGTTTTCAACTCCCACGCATTTTATTATAAGGTATTTGAAAGTGAAAGGCACAGTGCTTGGACACTAAAGGGCGCTGTTTGTCATTTCATGTAATCGTATTTTTGTAGAATAGTAAGAGAGTAGAAATGCTGTAATATAGTCATGCTTTTGTTTTTGTATCTGGAACTGTTTGATTTTTTCCTCACTGCAGGATTTCCTAACGCATGATTTTGAAAATGCTTTCTATTTTTATATTAAAATATTTCCATAATCTGGTGGATGCAAAAGTATGTTATTAAAATTACTTAATTACGATTTCGAATGCATCATAATGAAAAATGTTAATAATTCATGGTCGCATTAACTTTCTTTCATAAATCGTTTGATCAAAAGTTTTTTTTGTTATTGCTAAAACAAGGTTTTACTAAAATATTACTTCTCATGCTCGTTACTTTTGTCAGAGATTGCTCATCATTGTAATTGTATGCAAACATCACATTTGACACCAAATGTAGATAATAACTGTGATCCTGAATGATTTTGCTTATAGATAACCTAAAGAGACAACTTTTACAAATAAATCAATTACTTAATGTCTTATAAATAAATCATTAAAATTGTGAGGTCTCTTATTTTGCATTATAGAAACATGAACAATTGAGCAAAAGACTTAGAAAGAGGTTTAGATTGCTTTGTGATTGATTAAAAGTACGTGCTATATTCTGTTAACGTCCAGGTTGGTAACTGAATGATTAATTTTCCAGCAGTCGAAACGTCAATGCGTGGTTTTGAATTTTACAACATGGGGTGAATGGCTGTAATATTCCACAGTACATTTTTAACTGTAGACTAAATTAATTCAAGCCTTCATATTCTCAAAACCTCAAAAACTAATCCCTACGATAAATTATTTCCTCTCTCACTGTTCTTTTTTATATGAATTAACTCAAAATTTTAAATATACTTATTAATTCTGAGTTAAGATTATTTAAATCGTTTTGTTGCTTCTTAGCACTTTCTCCAATGATATAGATTTACATTAACTACGATTAAAACTAATCCACATAACAAAAAGTTTCATAAGCAGCATCATTATAATAGCGACCATTTTTGATAGAATATTAACATTTCAATTATAAAATAGTATTAAATCTAGTATTTAATCTTACTTTACTTCGATTAGCTTTGAATCGGCAATCGAACCTTTTTGATAATAAAATTTTTATGAGATAAAATCTCAATCATTATTAAGTTATATTAGAATATGTCTAAGGACAAAGTAATTTTATCAGAAAATAACCATGGGATGTTAGATAAGCAAAATAAATGTTATTGTAATAAGTGTGCCAAATAATTTTAAAAATCTCGAAAACTCATGAAGCAACTGACCTTTATAAATGGGTTATAGCACTTTTAAAGAGAAGAGATGATTTTAGACTATTTGAGAAAGGTGTATCTCTTGAGTCCCGAAACCAGCAAATTCAATACTTAACATTACTGATGATATTGAATAAACGTATGATTTAGTTTTACTCCTTTAATGTGGTGTAATGGTTCTCGAATGGCACGCCAACTGTACTGTTAACTGCCTCATATGAGCTTAGTTGAAAATATGAGTAAGTTGGCTCTGTCCAGTAGCCTCGGTCAGCCAGTACAAATAGACATCTGGAAGGAACAAAAACAAATATTTTGGAAGTATGTATTTTTAACTTCGAATCGATTGATACATTTATTTTGAAATTCTTTTTAGTTATTAGTAACATGAATGCTTTCATTTTTTTTTAATTTTAAATGTTAATGAACGTTTTATTAAATTTTGTGAGTATTGTAACTAATCATTTATAAATTTTTATTAGATATTTAATGCATAATTTTAAATGTAAATAGCAGAGAATAAATCCATTTAATTTTTTTCCGTGCATTTTAGAATATTTGCATTTTTTTATCCCTTATTTGATTTAGCCATTTGTTAGTTTAATTGATTTGATGAATTGATTTAACTTTTCTTATGTAACACAGATTCATTATCTATTTAAAAGAAAGTGAAGAGGAAAATATTATATAATAAACTCACAATGTTTTGTGTGCAGATTATGTAATGCTTTCCTTTTAAATGCTCATAAATTGTGTATATCATCCACATACACTATTAATATATTGTTTCCTTTATATATAGAAGAATTTCTTTTGATATTCAGACATGATATGGTGATTAATACTGAACACCTGTGGAGGTAATGTGAACATTTTAACTATCTTATTACTGTGTTTAATTAAGTATAACTCTGAGGTATATTTGCGATTATGGAACAATTTAAAATAATTGTTTACATATTTATTCAGAATATTGTAATTGGTTATATATATTTCAATGGTCATGTACTTAGAGTTGTGATGATCTAATAAAATGTAAATTTCCCATCTTAGTGTTTGTTGGCTGTATAAAGAGGTTTTTTAATGTAATTCCGAAAAATATCAAATCTTTCTGTGTGTAGCTCAGAGTGATTTACAAAGAAAAGTTGTTTCTCAGCAATTCCTATTAGAAGAACTAGTTTAAGTATGTATTTGCTGATGCTTTGTGTGGGAGGAAGACCACACATGTTCTTAGCAGTGCTACTTATAGCTTAACACTTTAAGAAACTAATCGACATAAAAATCAATCTTGTTTAAATTTTCTTGACTTAGATACCCAAGCAGACATGTTTTCTTAAATACTGCTCAATAAGTGCTGTATGGAATGTAATGGCTTAGATATTGGTCTCATTTGATATAAGTCAAATTTATAAGGTATTCGATGGAAAATTTATTGATCACTTTAACCTGAGATCTCTACAGTATTACTTACATAGATAAATAAGGCAAGGAAATTTTTAATAATCTATTTACACAATATGAAAGAAATGTATTAATAAAATATTAATGGCTTCTAGAGTAGAAATGTTAATTGTTTCATATTGATACTTTTTTGTGAAAATTGGGTACAATTTTTTTTTTTTTAAGTGTGCTTATTTTTTGGAAAATGTTTAAAGAATTAGATAAAAAAGAAAAACTAATAAGACTTACTTTTTTGAAAAATAAATCTTTAATCAAAATTAAATATTACTAAAAACATGAGCTTTTAAAATAGAAAAAGAATTCTCAAGTTATTCTTTTTCGAATTGGGAGTGATGTAACTATTAAATCTGGTATTACTCTTACATCTCTGTAAGATCCTATGAAACAATTATAATTTAGATTTTAACTCTGAAAAATGAGAAAAATTTTTAAATATGAAAAATTTATATTTTTATATTGCAGTTTTTCTGTTGATGAGAGATCTAGGGAACTAATTAACCTGAGCAACTTATATTTTCTGTATCAAGAAAGTCTCCTACAATACTTGCAATCTGCAATTGTGCTTTATTCTGCTAAAATATACCATTTTGCAAAGTTTGAATAAATAGTAGAGAACAAAGTGTGATCAAGACATGTATCAAGTAGAACCCCTTACTATCACTTCAGGTGATGAGACAATAGAACAATTTTGACAGCATCTTGGCAATATCCATTCTGCACAATGCTACTAAGCACATGTTTGTCAATTATGATTCTGTTAACAGAAACAAAATTTGTCAGAAAACACATCAGTCTATTCCTGACCAGGTTAGTTATTTATCATACCATTGAAGTCACTTCATTTCTGTGATGTAGTTTGAAGGATTGCTGGAGTCACAGTCACCAATGTAACAGATGCTCTTGCAAACATCTTCAAACTATTTATGCAGACACTTTTTGCTTTGTAAATGACCTCATTTCTATTATATACAGATTATTACAGGATTACATACAGAAAAATATGTTGCATAAAATTTTATTTTAAAAGTCTTATTTTGAGTTAAACCAAAGTTATTAAAAGGACAGTAATTTACTTTAACAAAGATCAGAAATTTTAATAGAAAAGTAAATATATTCTAATATAGTAAATACATATGGTACATTATTTTATGTTTTCCATGTGTCATCATTATTAGCTATCGAAGTTTTTATAAACATAATTTATTACAAAGAAAGAATTCAATAGAGAAAACATCTATTAAAATCAAAAGTAGATATTTTTCTATTACATTCTTCCATGTTTTTCTTCCTCTTATCACATCTAATTTTAAACTTGCATTGTAAAATATAATTTTCTAATGGGAGCTGTAATTCTGTCAGATTAATTGTTTGCTTTTGTTTTGATAAAATTGTAAACAAAAATGATATAATTAATATTAATTATGTAGAATGTGAATTTAAAAATGAATAAGATATTTTATACTTTTTAACCTAATTTTAAGTAATTTTGTTTTACAAAGAAAAATTATTGTATTATAAGATAATGAAATAGGACTGCTCATCTGGTTTTATAAAATTTCCTTTGCTCGATGATCATTTTTTAATCTTACATGGTGAAGCATTTATACATTATGTAAATAAAATTTTCACAATTCTAATTTAAAATGTTACTATTGGAAAGTTTTTTTTGTAAATAATCTGTTAAGCTTATATAAAGCTGTTTAATAATAGATCTGTTAAGCTATAAAAAACAACAACTTTTTTTTTTGAGACAAATGAAAAAGGTATAGAAAAGAAGAAGGCATAAATTTAAATGGCTGACTTTAAATATTTATTAAAAAAGGATTGATCTACATTTTTTATAAGATCTTCAGTGGCATGAGAGACGTGGGTGGGTTCTAGTCTTCTCAAGAATTTTCATCCATGCCTCTCTATTTTTGGCCATGGTTTTTCAATTGATCACTCTTAAAATCAGGAGATCTCTCTCTAGTTAGTCAACCCATCTAAGATTGGGCTAGCCCCTTGCACTTGCTCCACTGAACCTGGCCAAGAATTTTTTTCCCATAAAATGACAATATAAGATCTTGGTCTAGTGAATAAAATATATCATAGCTTTTCTCCCTCTTGTATTAAAATAGAGTTGTAATTTTACTTTTTTTTTTTTTTTTTTTTTTTTTTTTTTGACAATATTCTGCTTTGAAAAATAATCTTGAGAAACTGAAAAACCCTAATTTTTAAAATAAAAAAAATGAAGTA
>JAPDSC010114884.1:1201074-1225943 GCA_026290005.1 Latrodectus geometricus
TTTTTTATGTGTATTGGACAATAGATGTCTTCTATTCTCAGTTCTTTTCATAACTAATTTCTTTCCTTAAATGTGACAGCTTGCAGCTGAATAGTTTGCAGTATGTTTTTCAGTGCAACAATTCATTGGTTCAAATCCCATCTAAGGATTTTATGTTTGTGTGGTGGTTATGAATCTACTTTAAACTATAGATCCTGGTTTAATTGTTCTTTGTGTTAAAAAATTTACTGTTTAATGACAATTAAGTCTAATCATCTTTAAATGATTTTTCAATATTTTAAGTGTATAATCATTCAAATTGTGTCTCTATTGCTAATAAATTTACATTTGTGAATACATCTGATTTCAAAAGTGTGTTATGCATTAAAATGGCATAATGATTTATTTTTCCATTACGTTACATGTGTTTAAGTATTGTAATGACTTTGGTAGTGATTAATATTGTATTTCTAGCCATGTGTGAAAAATGCCTGTAGATGTATTTTCAGAATTACATTCTTGGTTATAGTCAATTATACATTGTGTAGTTCTATTGTGATGTGAATACAAAGAAAAAAAATTTGTTATTTAAAATGCTTTTTGCTCCTCTTAATGTATAGAATAACTTTATAAAATGCAAAGATATTTTGTTATGGGAAAATGTTTTCTTCTAAAAGTTAATTATGTTCATGAGTGTCAGTCCTTATCAGTATTTTGCTGAATTGGAAGATGAATGCTTAACACTATGGACTTCAAATTTTATTAGTTGTAAATTGTTTCTATTTCAAATGTGGATGTTTATAGCTGTTCAGAATCTGTTCTTAAATAGATATTAAATTGAAGTAATTTATGTTTGCAAAAAATGGTCACAGAGTTATTAAGAACACAAAACAAATCATCTGTATCATTAAAATTTGTGTGCTTTCTAGCTACTTTCAAAAGGTAATATATTAAAAATATTTCCTGCTTAAGAAACATAATATATTGTTGCAAATTTCATTACTAATAAGAATCTAAAAGTCGAAAAAATTTTCTTTACACTTGCTGTTTTTGGTATTTCTTAATGGAGCCCAGTGGCACAGTGGTAGCATTTCATGTTCGAATGCACAGGTCTGAGTTTCTATCCTCAGCTTTTCATCCCTTCAGTGGGTTGATAAAACTAAGTACCAAACATGATTGGAAATTAAATATTGGGGGTATCTTTTTAACCATACATGCTTCACACCTCAGAGCCCTTGATCAAGAAAACATATATGGGCACTTGTTGTGCCATAGAGTTTAATAAAATGTATGTTGATCTTAAATTGTATTTCAGTCCACTCAAAAATTTTACCTGCTTTAAGTAAACATGGGTGTCCCAATCCCAAGGTACCTCAATGTTCTTTTTACTTCTTTCTTCTTTCAGTTATCTTCTATTTTTCACCATTTTTTCTTGTCGAGATAAAGTATACTTATTTACTTGTGTTCTGCCACAAGAACACAGTAAATAAGTATATTAAAAAACAAGCATACAAATGATATGCCTATTAATGTAACAAGATCAACAAATAGCTTATGAGTTAACTAAATTCAATACTCCAACTTCTTAAGTTAGGTAAAGCTATTAGATTTCAGCACAACCAGTATAAGTTTAGAAATGATCGCTATGTTACCTAATTAACATCATTTGATAGATTTTTAATAAAAAGTGTGTTAATCCTTTTTTATGACTTAAGTAATTTATAATTGTTTGGATTTTTGAATGTTATACTAACAAGCATTTTACTTTTGTAGAAAGTTTGTGTTTTTTAGTTTGTAATCCTTTCAAAATTGAATGTTTCGATTTATTTTTACCATTTAACTTTATTTTAATAAAATGTAAAATTCTGTATTGCACTAATTTGTATTTACTTGTCTTATGTTTTTCTTACTATCATTGCTTGCTAACTGTTCCATTTATGAGCTTAATATTAATCAGTTGATAACTTAATTTCTTTTATTTTTGTAGTATTTTTCTTAATGACAGAGTTGTATGAAATGCCTCATAAATATATCAAATTATTATTTACTCATTAATTGAGAAATGATTAATTTGAGTATTAATAAAGAATTAAAATAATTTTGTCTTAAAGAAAAATATTTAGTTTAATATTGTTGCTGGAAACTTCATGTTTAGTTCTACAAAATGAAAGATTTGTTAATAAATTCATTTAATTGTTTGCTGAACTGACAGTTGAATAGAGTTTAACAGTTAGTTAGTTCAAACGCCCTTTAGGCATGGATATCTATCATGATTTGCAATCCACTTTATATTTCGACAGGTTTGTCTAATTAACTCATGTGATCAAAACTTTACCATTGAGTGCCATTTAACTGTAATATGAGTTAAATATGTAAGTCTGTTGGTATCTTTATGTGTTCGTTTGTTGTATTTAAAATTTTATAACATAGTTTGCATTTTAATTATAAATTTTCAAGTGCTTTAAAATTACAAAACATTTATTTATTATTCTTTGTTCCTCAGAATCAATCCTTTTATTTCATAAGCATTTAGGAAAACATTAAATCATTTCATTCAACAATTAATTGTAGCTTTGAAATTCAATAAGAAAGAATTTTAAATTTTTATCTGTGTAAAGTCATGTTTTTTTCTCAAAGCTTATTCACCTATTTTGTTTTATTTTACTCATGTTTTTCTTCTAGGTATTTGGCTAACAATGAAAAACTTATTCAATCGGTAAGCTTTGCATTACATTACTTCTTTAATTTATATAAAAAAAAAATTTTGTATTTAAAGTTTTGTTTCTTAAATTTTTGTTGGTGTTAATTAGTTTTCACATTTTCTTTAACTACTTTATGGTAGATAATTTTCTATTCTCTTAATTTTATTAAAATTTGTTAATTTTTAAACATCTAAGAAAAGTTATGTAAAGATTTTCCTGTTAATAATAATTAGCCATTTTAATACAACAGTGATTTATCAGTGCATTTGTACTTTAAATTTGATTTAAAAAGTTCCATATATTCCTCAATAATTTCTCAAAACTGCTGGGTTTTTAATTGGTGCCACATATTTTATTTCTTGTTAGTTATCCATGAGTTTACATTAGCAGAACATTTTTTAAATTATTTTCAAGTTATAGAATTGTTACATATTTTAAAGCTTTTTTACCTTGGCCAATTGCAGTAATGGCCATAGTCTTATCCTTTAAAATGACTTATTTTTTTATTTTAATTATTATAGCGATTGAAGATGGTTTTATTAAAAATTATTGAACTAGATTCTTTATCAATTTTATTTTATATTATTGTTAATAAATGGCTAAATCCTTGAAGTCATAATATGCTGGATTTGGCAATATTAGCAATGTTTGGTGACATTTGGTTGAATGATAAATTTTGCAATCAGTAATTGTTGGTTTGGTGAGATTCACTGGGTATGTTTATGTATTACTATTTCGATTTTCATAATTTTTTTATGTTAGCTATTTATTATTGTCCTCTGTAACCAATAAAATGCACCAAACTGGGTTAACTCATCGGATTTTTATTTATTTATTTATTATTTATTTTTATTTTATTTTTTTTTTTTTTGTATTTTATGAATTAACATACATGTGTACATGCACGAAATTTGTTTTGTGTTCTAGTAACTCTTGAAGCATTTGATTTGTAATTTGTTTTCATTTGAATACAATTTAAACTATTGAAGTAGATGAAGTGCTTATATTTTGAAAGCTAAATTTTTCATTGTTAGTTTACAGTTTTTCTTATTTTGTGTTCTTTAAAAGAAGTTCATTTGGAAAACTTATATTAACTTTATAAAATATATTTATTTTCAAATTATTTTTATTATAATATTTGAGTTTTAGTATTTTTAGCAAGTGATAGATAAGTATGGATGATTTTTCTATTGCTTGCTACACAAATTTAATTGAATTTGCATTTGTTTTGTAAAGTTTAAGATTTGGTGTTAAAAACTTAAGAATAAAGCTAAGGAAAGTTAAAGATTTAGCTTTATTGCTCAGTTAACTTTAGTGCTAGATTGCATTACACTGTAATTTTTTTAAGGTTTTCACCACTGCCCAGTTAATTAAAATCCAAGTTTTTCTAAATAAGGTTTGAAATTCATGTACCTGATTAAATTTTATTACCGGGTTGTTGTAAATTGCATGATAATTACTTTTTATTTGCTTTTTATAATGTTATCTTTGTGAAATTACTTTTGAGTTATTATCATTTAATTACTTCTGTAGTAAACAATTATAAGGAAATATTAAACATATTTATATTTTAAATTTAAAATACTGCCTACAATTGCAAAGTTAGGGTTAAGATGATCAGTATTTGTAACTGGATATTGCATGTAGTGATATAATTTATGTTGGTGCAATAACTGTGTAGTGCTAAAAACAAAATTTTGTTTCATTAAAATTAGTTTTAAAAATAGGAAAAATTTGTTTTCCAAAAGATTTCCAAATCAGTGTTGATTACATAAATATTGCAAATGTATCTTTTAAGGCATATCTGTTATTTTCATAGTTTCTGATCTTAAATTTGACTATACTCTGTATGACATCTAATTTTAGTTTTCCAAAAGAATTTATGCATTCATTGGTTGATTATTTAAAAACCATAAAATTTCAGATTTTCATAGTGGCTGTACTGTAAGATGGCATCCAACTGGAGTATGTTAGACCAAAATGTTGCAGTTTGTAAGCTTTTCTTGTGCTATAGTGTCTAAATTCAAGATAGTATACATACAAGAGTGTCAAGATATGCTTAGCAAAGCGAAATAGGAGACAGAAATAGAAGAATCTTCTACTGAGACATTGATCACTGATATTGAAGCAGATTGTACTATTTAAAAAAGTGAACAATTATAACAAAAATGACCACAGATCTCAATTAGTATCTGGATTCTCTGTTGTTAATGATTACATTTAGGAAGCACATTCATTAGCAGAACATTTACGGCAGAGCAGCAATTCTCCAATCACCTGTTACAGATGTTAATACTAAACGTCATCTACAATAGTGTCACATTCACAAAATCTGGTCTATTAATAAATGGAACAAAGTTACTTTGGTCGAAAAGTACTTTTACACTTTTCATTATAACAGAGGAGTGCAGTTTTCACTGACACCTCCACAAACGTATGTAAACGTCTCCTTCCAGCTGTCAAGCTTAAAGGTGTATCTGTCATGATATGGACTGCTGTATCATAGCTTTCAACTGGACCAATCGTAACCCCTGAAAAGAGGATTACTGGAGAGAAGTAAAAGAAAAATTTTAGTTGACCAATTACATCCTATGTTGCAAACGATTTCCTCTGGAGATAAAATTTTCCAAAATGATAATGCACATATCTATGCAGCCCCACTTGTCCAATAATGGTTTGATGAAGACGAGAATAAAATATTTACTCTGGTCTTCACAGTCATACGATCTCAATATTATTAATCTGTCTTCTTTCTAATCCTCTGATCTGGATCAAATTAGGTCCATGACTGCCTCCGCCCTCAACCCCTAAAGGACCGCACCAGGGTTGCGCAGAAGGTCACTCTGCAAAAATATAATACATTTCAGTAAATGTTCGAGACTGGCTTCGTCAGTGTTGCACTTTGTGATTAAACTGTTCTGGTCTGTTCTAGAGCATTCAATACAGAATTGATATCCTCCGCAACAATCTCTCTCAGAACTTTTACAATATCTCTTTGAAGATTGCTCAGACATGCAGCAACAATTGTCACCTCGCTCAAGACATCCATTTTTATTCTTCTCCCAGATGCTGAAATCCGACAGCAGCTCTAAAATTTTGCATAGTGTCATTCCACTGGAACTTACATTTTAAAACATATTCCAAACCAATACAAACATTTTTAGATGGTTTTGATTTTGCTTATTACTCACTATGAAGCACATAAAAGCTAATTAGACTGTGATCTATGGTTTAAAAAGGATTTTTAACAAAAGTAAACATCCATGTCTGTGGTGAAAATTGGATCCACAATTTGCTGAACTAAATGCCAGAGAGGTAATCCATCATCTGACAGTTTGGAACTTCTAAAATTAATAGCTTCTTGAACCCAATTTTGATCTGTCTAAGTACAGGTAACTATGGTGGTGTTCACTTGCTGACTTCTGAGTCAAGAATCACACTCATGAGTTGTTGAACTCATGACGAAATATAGGACAAAATATAATGAAAAAGATGGCTAAACAATGAAACTAGATGATAAAATGATAAATTCTCTAAAATAAAACTTTACAATATTTATAAAAATGATTGTATAAGAAGTAAGGTGTAATTTTTTTTCTATCTTTTAAAAATAACTGCATCAAAATAATCTCCAAAAAAAAAACTAAATTTGATGAAATAATATATTAGTCTCTTTTAGTATCATGAATGTAAGTCATGAGAGAGTGACACAATGACAGAATTGAAGAATTATCACCACTTATATATTTACTTTTGATGCCACACTTTAAGGAGCTAAATGATCTATGGCACTTGCACCGGCAGCAGTTTAATATTTATCACATAAATTGGTTTTTAGAAGGATATTTCTTACATTTTTGGCTATATTCACATATATAGTCAAAAATGTACTTAATCATACTTAAATATATCATACTGTCACTAGGAAGGAAGCCTGGAAAACTCAGCACTCATTCCAATATGCATGCCTGCTGACGCACAACAGCTGTCTCCCCTGTTTCAACAATGTCTGTTATCCAACTCAGAATCTTTTGCATTCAGAAGTGCTTTTCTATCAGTAGATTTTATTTTGCGTGTTTCAAATTCACTGAGCAAATGTTTTAAAATTGTTTTATGGTCATTCCTAATCTCCTGGGTGTTGTTATGACTGATAATATTATGGTCAACTTTGAATATTTCTGAGATTTTATTGACATTTTTGATAATAGGATTATCTGTGTTAGGAGCATCTTTATGTCTAAAATAACTGAACAGAATTTGCAAAACAGAAATTACTCATTGACTGCATACACCAGGGGTGGCCAAGACATCGACCGTGGTCGACTGGTAGACTGTGAAGACATTTTAGGTAGTCCACGCTACCATCCCGATAATGACCTCGGATATTAACAATATAATTTATGACTTATGACATAGAATCAATTAATTATTTAGAATAAAAATTTACTACAGTCTACGCTTTAAAACAAACTCCAAATATATTTATTTAAATTTTCCAAATATTTTCCAAACATACACTTTTATATCTAGATTTGTAAATTGTGAAACTGATTGTTTGTGTCTTATTAATAATATTCAAATTGTTTCATGTTCAAGCTTGTATTTTATTATGCATTTATTTTCTGTATTTTAATAAAAGTTAGCTGCTTCACACCACTGGCTTAAAAAAGGTTGGAGCTTTTATTGATTATTTGATATTCTCATTTTGAAGCTTAAAACTTTTTATTATTATAAAGTAATTAACATGTAAATAGTAAAATTATTTGTATTTTGAAATATTTTTCATAAAACATGAAAAGTAATTTGTACATCCTACAGAAAAAATTTACTTAATACCCTAAAGTATTTTTTAAATGTTCTTATTTCTGTAACAATTTCATTTTTACCATTTTAAACATTGCCTTTTCATGTTTGCAATTGTATACCATATTGGTGTTTAAATTTTTTTTATAAAGTGAGGTTTGTTGTTATTTTGATAAAGTAATTTATATGTATTTGTTTATTTATAATTTTATTATCCTTATATGTATCCTCCTGTACCTAAGTTGGTGTTTGCCTGATATATTTTAACAAGATGTGAATCTGTAGACTTGTTTTCCAGACACATACTTTCTGAAACTGTGTTCGACTGTTTTTCTTTATTTGAGGTTGTTTTTGTAGAATTGTTTATTGTTAATTTTTTAATGATTTGTTGGGATTGAAAATATTTTGCCTTAAATGCAGTGTAATATACTTATTTTAAATTTAACAAAGCTAAGTCAAAAAATATTTTAAAACTTATAAATATTCATTCATTTCAAAATTCAATAAAGTTTGATTTTATAATGTTGTAAGTCTTATTATGAACAAAAATTTTACTCTCTTTATTGGAAATGACTACTCTCCACAGTTAACTTTTATTATATAGCTGATACTGTATTCACTTTCAAAAAGTCATTTTGTCAAAAAAATTGTTGTGAGTGATAAAAAATAAAAAAAAAATTATTGCTTATCTCCAAGAAAAAAAAAATTGCAAATCAGAAATATTCCACATGGAAAAAGGGCATTATAATGTTTTAAGATTGAGGTTGCGGTAGCATCATTTCTCAACCGAAAGGTAGTAAGTTCTATACTGCCACCGCCAAATATCTATAGTGTTTTCTAATGACATCTGGGTTACCAAAATAGATCTGAGTTCCAATTTTTAATTTAAAATTGAAATTATACCTCTGGAGGTGGCAGGCCAGGACTAGGAGTCTTGTGCTTGATCACTGTTTCTAAATTATAAAGACCCATTTATTGAGTTTATGAGGACACTTTTACTAGCTGCACCACTATATAAGATGTCCTCAATCTCACTCTTTGTGCCAAATGCAGGGATCTAAAGGCGAATGAAATAAATAAGTTACCTCTATTTTCTTGAATCACAAATTGGAAATCCCTGATCTATCTAATTAAATTTGTTTATTGTTTAAATATGCCTATATATAATTAAATATGCTTGTATTAACATGCCTTGTATGTTGATCTTATATTTTACCATGTTATTTTTTTACATGCCTATAAAGAAAGAATACTGTGACAACTTTTTCCTTTATTTAATCTGATATGTTATAAAAAGAATTCTGAAAGATTTTAATGGGGTTACTTTAATTATCAATTGAAAAAACATTTTATTTTCAGTTATCAGAATCATATCCCATTCGTAAAGCTGCCCGTTTCACTGCTCAGCTTATAATGCGTGCCAAACTATTTCGTATGTATTTTTTATTTTCTTCAAAATCAGTTTTTCAAAGATAATTTTAAACACTTATGTTTTGCTTTTTAATGATGTATTTGTTTGCTTTTATTTTTTGATTACTAAGCAGTTTAATTTATCATGTTGTTTTGTTTCACACTTCCCTTTTTTAACACTAAATATAAAAAAGGTAAAATATTTTTTCCTCATTTTTCATTATTTATATTTATATTTCTTGCTGTTTTTCAAATTAGCATATAAAATCCCCAGATTCTATTTTTAATGTTTATTAAGTATTTTACTCTTATCACATTCATCATTCTTATATGAATTACTTTTGTTGATATGTCATAGATTTTAAACTCACTTATATTTCTGTGAGGTGATTGTCATTTTAATATTTTTATCAACAGTATAAAATCTTCTTCTATACCACTACAGCCTTCTGCAGGCCAAGGCTGTCTCTAAAAGTGTTTTCTATCGGGAACCAACTGCTGCCATATTTCTCAACCGGTAGAATCCAATTTCATTCAGCATTTTCTTCACCATATCTATCCATCTGGTTTTAGGTCTACCCCTTTTCCTTTTTCCATCAACTTTTTGAAATGTAACTTTTTTTGTTGGGTTTTAATCATTGTATCTATAAATGTGTCCCAACCATCTTATTTGATAGATCTTTATAGATTTCACAATATTTGGCTATCTGAATTTAGAATATAGTTCATAATTATAATGGATTCTCCACACTCCATTTTCTTTAACCGCTCCAAATATCTTTCTTAGTATTTTTCGTTCAAATATTAATAGCTTATTTTCTTCAGATGTATTCATAGCCCAACTCTCACTTCCATACATAATTATTGACTTTACTAAAGTTTTATAATGATTAATTTTGGTTTTTATGCCTAAGTGTGTTGATTTAAACTGCTTTCTCAGCCTGTAATAACATTTATTTGCCATATTTAATCTGTTCTTAATTCAATTTTAATTTCATTATTTTTTTCTTATTATTCAGCCTTGATATTTGAACTGTTCAACATTTTCGAAGCTGTAATCTCCAACTGTCAATGGTTGTACATCATGTCTGTTATGTGTTACTGCTATAAACTTTGTTTTTTCTTTGTTTATTATTAGTCCAATATTTTTTGCTGCCGATTCAAAAGCAGAAAAAGCTTCACTTACTGATTTACAGTTTCTGCCAATTATGTCAATATCAAAGTCGATCAAGATAGTCAGCAAACGATCATGCATTCCATTAACTTGTAACAAGCATTTTTCAAAGATATGTTTCTATAGCTTGATGGATTAGGGGGGGGGGTTATGTTGTTTCAGAATCGCGACAATGATATTTTTGCTAAATTAAGCAGGAATGTGTGTTTTCCAAATAGTGTTGAAGACAAGGAGAAGTATAAACATGACATTGCCACCTAAGGGAGATCTTTATCAGCTGGCTGATCATTTAGCCCAACAGTTTTACCAGCCTTTGTCTCTTACAATACTTTGTGAAGTTCATCTAGTGAGAAATCACTATTATGTCTTTATTTTGGTTCAAAAATCCAGTGGAAAACTGCAAAGACTTCTGATCTTTCATTTTATTCTTTGAGAATGTGCAAACAGAAGCATAGCATTTGACCAGTGCCCAGACTTTTTATTTATTGATGGTGAATTGCTTTCCATTTGAAATAAATGTTCATTTAAATCAGAGGAGCAATAAAGAGCAATTCCTTATTCAGCAATAAAGAGACAGGAGAAAAGTCATAATCCTCAGACACCTCAGGTAAAGCTCTTAAAAAGAGTCCTTAAAAGCTTTACCTTGTATGTCTTTATCTTTATATTAAAATCACCATTGATTATAGAAGTTTTATCAATGGAATTTTCAAGAATTTTAGTCAGTAGCAAATTGCCAGGTGGCAAAAATGAATTTTGTTCTGCTATTTTTCCAAAAATTTAGCTCCACAGCTTCAAATATATAATATTGCATTTTATGCAGCACTTTGAAATTGACAGTGATAGAACTCTTCTCTCCAACAATAATTCCTGGTGCTATTTGTCATGATCTTGTTAGTGAGTATAAAACATAACCCTTACATTTGTATAAATTCAGGTGATTGGTTGAGGCACCAGCTTCAACAATTGCAAAAACATCAGTTGATATTCTTATCAATATAGTTTTGAATTCACATAACTTAGAGCTAGAAAAGCCACCAGCATTCCTAAACACCGAATGTAATGGCTGTCGTGTTCTGGTCTTAAGAAGGATCTGTATTTTTATTTCTTATCTTCAATTTAATTTTACTGAAGCTTCTCTTGGAGAAGGCATGTCATTTGGGCTCTTCCAAGCAATGTGTTGACCAAATGCATTGACTAATGCTGTTACTCATTTAGCACTACCCATGGAGTGTGTGTTAATTAAAGATACCATGGTCATAAATAACACTACTCCCCCTAATATGTAATGTGATCTATGTATCTATAATCATTCATAATTAATCATCACTTGATTTATAATAGAAATTTCAACATAAATATTGTTACACATTGTGTTTAAAATAGCTATAGTGATTATTTCTATAAACGAATTACAATTTTTATGTATAACTCTTCATGCATATTTCTACTCCTTTTTGTTCCTTTCTTCCATTGAATTTATTAAGAAATTTTATGTATATCCAAAATTAAATTCTGACAGACTTTTATAAAACAAAGATCATCATTTGAGGTTTAAAAATGGAGTGTTATGTTAAAAACAATTCCTATTGAAATAAAACACAGTTTTAGCAAAAACGCACATTATTTAATAAAGTCAAAAAGAATGCAATAAGTTCAGATGGGTACTGGTATTCGTCCGAAATTATATTCGACATGGAATAAGGTGATTGCTCAGAAAGCTTTACATATATTTAGGTAGGTAAGCAGAAAGACAAAAGGAAAGAAATTGATAAATTCATCAGTTTATCTAATTAGCAGTGAAATATCTATCGAGACAAATATTGTGTATTGACAAGAAACTAGCAACAATAACTCGGCATGGGAAAGCTGGCACAAGACTAAGATTTAAAGCATACAGTTATTCAAAGCACCTTTTAAAAAACCTGTAAAAATATGTGATTATTTTATTTCATAGTAATGGCCACTTCCTTTATAGAAGCTTCTCTGATTTGCTGTGTGATACTCTATTCCCTGTGTTCTGAGTAAATTGATTTTTTTTTAAATTGAAATATTATTTAAAAAATTAGTTTAAAGGAACTGAGGGAGACAGATTCAGTTTCCCTATCTACATGAATCATGTTGTCTACAAAATAATCTATAAGATCCCTGATATGAAAATATTATTGGTAATGAAAATAAATTTTCTAACATCTATAATAGGAGGAACAACTCTTTCATAAAAAATTTGCCATTATGTATTTTCACCATATGTTGCAGAGATGATGATAGTTGCCTGATGGAAAATGCCTTGTTTTGCTGCATCAAATATTTTTCTCTTGTTTATGTGAACATTTTTTTTTACCAACCATTGGTCTAATTATATCATATTCCACTGACTATAACAGTAAAATCTTTGATCATATTTGAGTTTCTATCATAGGCTTGGCTCTAATCTGTTAGGAATCTGCGATTCCCTTTCAATTTAAACTTGAAATTTAAGCAGCCTAGTGTCCTTGAGCATGGATTCTAGAATGTGCTGTTTGAGATGTAGTATATAATTTTGATATGTATCACTTGAAACTATTAAATTCAAGATAGCTGAATTTTTCTAGGCTACTTGATTTGTATAAAATCAATATTCATCCTCTAGTGAGCCAATTTCTCTGCAACTCATTTCATGTTTACTTATACTGTTCTATTTTTGTTTAATTTTGTTCTATATTCTTTTCTGTTTTAACATAAAGAATATGTTTTTAACCTTGGCATTCAATATTGAACAATGTGCATTTTTGGATATATATTGAATGTACGTGCAGTAAATTCCATTTCTTCCCTGTATAACACTATAAAAATAATGTGTGAGAGTACATATTATTCTTATGTAAGTGTTCTATAATTGCCTATGAATGTATTAAATATAGTATATAATATGTATGTATATATATAGCTTCATATTTGTTTAATTATGTGCAGACTTCATAAATGTATTGAAGAAGTTAACTAATTTGAGCTTCTATTGATTATGTATGACATCAGCTCACTAATTCTGAGAGTACAAAAGGATCAATTCTACTATATCACTAATTTATACATCAAATTAAGAATGATTTACAGAGGTTAATTATTTTTTTAGCTGGATCCTTATAAATTCTGATTTATTTCTGTTTGTCATATTTTATGAAATAATTTGTGCTCAAAAATAGGAAATATATTTATTAAAAATGCAATAACAATTATATTTTTTCATTTTTCAGAGGAGAAAGCCATAGAAAATGTGAAAAAAAATACAAATGAATCAGTCTCAAGTTATCAAACACCTGTTGATTTTTCTAAGCTTCTTTCTCAACAGTTTGAAGTAATATTAAATTTATCTTCATTTTATATTATGTGTATTCCACAAAATATTATTATATTAATTTGATTAACAAAATGTTGCTAACAAATTAATCCTTATTTTTTAAATTGTGACATTTATACAACATAAGCCTTAAGATAAAGATTCTAAAATAAATATTTTATATATAAAAGTTCATTTGATAAGATAACATTTATATTAACTTTGAATTTCGCTTAAATCAATTCCAATTTAAATTTAAATTATTAAATCATTTCTTTAATTCCATCATTTTCTTAACTAAAAGTCAATCCAAAGAAAAAATAACTTAAATGTATTTTTTTCTCTTTGAATTTTAAAGTGAATGCTCACTTTTATCACAACACGTGTCAAGAAAAACTGATTATTGTTGCATATCAAATGTGAAATGCTTATACATATGTTCAAAATTATAAAAATTTCAAATTTGATCTATTATTTATAGATCCACACCATACATTGTCTTGAAATTCAGTTTAAATAGTTTTATGTTATTTAAAATTATAATTCAGTTTATATATTACATAACCAGTTATAAAGCACGTTGGTGCTGGTTACAGGATAGAACAAAAATTGGACATTGTCCTCTCTTTTAAATTTACGAGTCTCACGCAGTGGTTTCCTGCTTAGAAATAAAGTAATTTTTGAGTTCTAGAAATTAGTCCCATTGGTTTAGCAACACTGTTAGATGGGTTTTTCCCTATGCAGTCTAATACTTTTATCGAAATAAAAAAAGACTGCATAGGAAACTTTCAAGTATAATGTTCATTTTTAATGATTTGCTTATTTGTAATGATAAATTGGAGGGAGGAATCTTAGCAAGGCTTTTTTAAGATTCAATGAATAATTGAAGTAATATAACATATCTAAACTTTAAGTGATGCATAAGTATTGTTCAATACTCTTTACAAAATTTAATGAATCATATTGAGAAATTTACTCTTATTTTCAATCTGCAGTTTTGGAAGCCCCATAAAGCTTAGCTCAAGTAGATCTGTCACTTCAATGAAACTACAATCGTTGTTACTCTTATAAATAATTAAATGTGAAAATATTCAACAGGCTCAAAATACAGTTTTCTACTACTTGGGGATTGCACTTTTTCTATGTACAAAATTAGGTTTTGTGTCTACTTATAAGATTAGAGAAATAAATTTAAATCTATCTTCAAGAAATAGAAAATTTTTTATTTCACTGGAACATATTTTTATTTATCTTTTCAAGCATATCCCATTACACTGCAATCATGGTTGCTTAAGATTTTTGTAAAGGAGATGTGTCTTTATGTTGTATTTATAAGCATAGTATATAATTTTGTTTCCTGGTCATCTGATAGCACCTAATGCTATGTATTTTAATTTTTTATCTATTTTATATGAACTTTATTTTTCAGTTTTAATCTTTTTTTGTACTTTACTGAAAAATATACAAACAAATTTCGTGCATAAATGTCAAACATGAAACAAAAAATTTCACCCAGGAATCCAGGTAACTTTAATGAACAGTACAATATTTTTTCTAGCTATCATCAAATTTGAGATAGTCATAATAATAATGTTTATCATGATTATACTCTCTTATATAGGAATAGAGTTCAAATATTTCATTCAAGTCATTTTCTTATACATTTTGTCTGAGATGCCAGTGAAGAATATCAATTCCATATTGAGCTCTCTAAGAGACCACAATGTTTCATTTATATTGGGTGACTGTACATGTCAGAATGAATGTTTAACTTCATCATCATGAACAAACCATGATTAAACAAGTCCCATTATTTCCAGGTTAATAATGCATAAATAGGTACATTATCCTGGAAAATTATTTCTGCAGAAAACGAAGTTTGTATCATAGAATAAACCTGGTCAGCTAAAACCTCTCTATATTTCTCCCTTGTGACATTTCCTATTGTTTTTGTAAGAAATTATTGTTACATCTAAAGTATTCTTTTAAAATTACAATTCAGAATCATGAGCAGAATAAGTATTTAATTGAAATTATTCAGAAGGTTATTAAAATTATCAAAAATAATTCAGAATTATGATAATGATAAAAGTAAAACTTTATTCATATTTTTTGACAAAAATTTTCATTACATGCATTATATGTGCTTTATAATAATTCATAAAAAATTTTTTATTTATGATAAAAATTTTTATGAATTATTATAGTGTAATTATATATTACTATATTATTATAGTGTATTATGAATTATTATAGTATAAGTGTTTCCTATCAAAATTATTTATAGTATGAAGGAAAGTTATCTATTTTTCTCCTGTCTATTCAATATTCTCTAATTATAAGGCGTGACAGGAAAAAATTTAAAAGGTTAAACAAAACAATAATTTCTCTTGAAATTTTATTCATTAGCTATAATAAATTTATTAATGATTTTGTGGAGTGTATAGAGCTTTAGTTTCCAAGAAAAGCATTTTATCATTTAAACTTAAATGACCAGTTAAGTCCTTAATGTTAATTTAATTTCTTATACTTTTCATAAGTTTTCATACTAATTTAATATTGAAATTTAAGTTGAATTATGTAAAATGCTATACTGCTTTACCAAGCAATTAGATTACTATAGTATAAAATTTATCTATATTCTTCTATCATTCAAATATACCCTTTTTGTGATCTTGTTTATTTAAATGGAGATATACAAATATTGAAATTTTTCAATTTATCCTTTTAAATTAGATTTTCAAATTATATGCAAATTTATGTTTTTTTCATTCCTATGTAATTTAATCCTCTCTATAATTATTTGAGGTTTTTATAAGTTGTAAGATATCTTTATGCATAAAAAATAGTTTTATATTTTTAAATAAATTCTCATTTTTGTAAAGAATATTTATACTTTCATTTTTCATTAATATCATTACTTGATGACCAATTATTATACAAAATCATTGTGAAATATGTTTATGCCAAATCAAAAATTTAATCAAATGTTTTTGTTAAATGTTATATACTTTATTAATAAATTTTTATTATTAAAATTTTAAAATTACCTTGTGTATTTTAATTTTTTTAATGTTTTTCATGTATATTCACATAGTATCTAAATACTATGGTGAAATTTTGTTATATATTTTAAATTTATTTACAGTTCACATTTTTCAAGTAATTCATATATATATATATATATATATATATATATTAAATGTAATATAAGGTCTCTTTCTAGTACATAATGTAGCATGCTCCAAATACCAAAATACTTTATAATTGTTCCTCTAGTGTAGTGAATGGCGCAGCTTGTCATTTTTGGACCTTGCGCCAGAAAACCCAACCAACCTAGTGTAATGAAATACTTGTTGCTGTTCATAAGTACTCAAAATATATGTTTGAAGCATTAACATGTGTAATAGTGTACAAATTGGGACCAAACAACATTTCGAAATTTTAAATTATTTTATCACAGCTGCATACATAGAGTTAAGACAAACTCACTTACTTGTACCTTTCCCAATGTGTAACTGGTACACAAACTAATTTAGAAAACAAAATAATTTAGAAAAAGGCAAATATTTTTATTGCAAAATAGAATATCCAATTGATATGTGCATGTAATTACTAAACAAATTCAACATTCATTTTTTTCATTTCATATGCCTAAAAAAATACAGAATGTTTGCTATAAAGTGTGTCGTTTTAATTAATGAAAACAATCTATTGTTGGAAATCAAAAATATACTGTCTCTTGAATTATAAAACACTTCATGGAAGCTAAAATCTTTTCTCCACAAAAAAGAAAAGTGTAATTAAAAATTGAAAAGAAATGAAAGATAACTACAAAATATTTGTTAAGTATACTACTGGAGCAGATAGGTCTTTCATGAAATTTTATTTACTATTGGTGTTAATATTACATCAGTTATCTGAGAATCTAGTTTTCTTGTACCTGGTCTTTATAAGAAAACAAATTCAATAGCTTTTGACTGCCCAAATGAAGCTGGACCTTGCGCCAGAAAACCCAACCAACCAACCATCCAAACCCAAATAAAACTGCTATAAATTTTTAATGTAGAAACCTCTTTGTTTCCTCTTCATCTAATTTTTAATATTTGTTCATTTCAGTTTTTCGTAGATGGCAACAAGTTTTTAAAAAATTATTGTGTTTCCATAGAAACAACTATATAGCAATAACAGATTTGTACGAAAGAAAATTAAATAAGTTTTGTTCTTTTTCTTAAGTCATCGTGTCATCTAATTTTACTCATTTGAGGTTAATAGTTTCTTGTAGATAAAAGACTTGAATTAAATCCCCACTTCATTGATGACTATTGGACGTGATCTTCAAGAATCATAAATAGATAACAAAAGCAACGTTTCATTGTCGATCGCTAGAGTTAGCATTAAAGTCCCTGCGATTTGGAAATTGGATCCAAAGATACGGTTTCTCCCATTGGGAGCTCAATTTCGAAATGCTGCAATTACTAGGAATCAAGCAAAGTACGATTATGTTGTGAGATCAATTGACGCTGAAATATGATCTCAATAGTCGGACCTTCTGATAAATTCCCCAATGGGGATAAATATGGGGCTATCAAAGACAAACTAATTTCCATCTTCACTGAAACTGAAACGCAAAGGACTAAAAAACTATTAACTGATGTAGAATTGGGCGATAGGAAACCTTCACAGTTGTTATGTAAAATGAAAAATTTAGCATCAGATAAAGAAAGTTTCTAAAAAATTTTCTTAAAACTCTCTGGATTCAAAGATTACCAACAGCAATTTTGAGTATTTTATCTATCAGTAACAACAATTTAATTAAATTGATAACAATGGTCCATAAAATGTGGGACATAAATTCTAAGTTGTATCAGAATGCTGCTGTAGTTTGCTCTAGTGATGACAACAATTTAGTTAAATTGAAAGAGTAGATTGCAGAGTTGTATGGAAGTCAACAAATAAAATAAAAGACATTATTCTAGGCGTCAAAAATTCAGATTCCACTCTCTAAAAGTAATTCTTCTAATAGATGCCCAGTATCAGGGATAAAAATATATGTTATTACCACTCAAAGTTTGGCAATAAAGGTTACAAATGTAATCACCCTAGCAATTGGCTGACACTCACCTACAGGAAAACTAAATCCCTGACTCTCACAGATGACAGAGGGTCAATGGGTAGAGATTTATAGTCTTTTCATTAGAGACAAAGAAAGCGCCACCTAATGTTTACTCGATACTGATGCGGAAATTTCTGTGATTCCACCATTTATCAAAAGAAAAAAGAGCTATTGCAAAACTAAAACTTTTAAAAACTGCTAAAATTGGATTTATGATTGACTTTTTATCTCAATTTTACCGTTTGGTTGACAGCAAAAGCCACAAACTAATTGATGGCACCTTTTCCTTGTCGACTGTTGGTAACCCCTCATATAGTATCATTTCACTAATAGTTCATACCGTAGAGAATCTATATGAAGTACTCTTCAAAAAATTTCCAGATATTTTGCAGCCAACGCTCCTCAATAATGAAAGCAAATGTCACAAGATTGAACATTTCATTGAAACTAAGGGAGCTCCTGATGCAACTAAGGTCAGAAGACTTTCAGCCAAAAAATTAAAAGCAGCAAAAACAGAATTTGCGCTTATGTTGCAATAAGGTCTTTGTAGACCCTCAAAAAGTTGTTGGGCCAGCCCTCTACACTCACCCTAAAGAAATCTGGTGATTTGAGGTCATATGGAGATTACAGGGCTCTTAATAATATTACTATTCTTGATCAATATCCTCTGCCGTTCCTTATTGACTGTGACTATATTCTATATGGAAAGAAGATTTTCTCATCAATTGACATAATTCGAGCTTACCAACAAATTCCAGTACATGAAAGCGGTATCCTAAAACAGCCATTATAACTTCTTTTGGATTTTTTGAATTCCCATTCATAACATTTGGCTTACACAATGCTGCACAGACATTATAGCAATTCATAAACATGGTACTATCTGGATTAGACTTTGCATTCTGCTATTTAGATGACATATTAACCACATTTCCAGGTGAGGAATCACACTATAAAAATGTATTTTTGGTGCCTCTAAACTAAGTTATTTAACATAGGATATCACAATGGAGGGATAAGACCTCTTCCAATGAAAGTTCATGCCATACAAAACATACCCAAACCCACCTCATCCACCAGCTTGCGCAGGTTTCTTAGGATGATTAATTTTTATCACCACTTCATTCTAAATTGTGCCAAGCTTCAACAACCTCTAATCTCACTACTCAGTGGAAAATGCAAAAATAGTGAAATACTGTTAACATGGACTAAAGATTCTTGCAATGAATTAAAAAAATCTTTAATACGCACTTAGTCATGCTACTACGCTGGTTCATCCCTCAACTGACACTACTTTATTTCTCTTATGCAATGCTTCAGATACAGCTATCGGAGCAGTCATTCATCAAATCGAACAGGGAAACATGCATCAATTAAGTTTTTTCTCAGGCTCCTTGACAGACAAACAGAGAAAGTACAGCGTATATGACCCAAGAACTCTGGTCCATCTTCACTGCAATAAAACATTTCAGGTACATATTAAAGGGAAATTCTTTCAACATCTATTCAGACCACAAACCAATTACCTTTGATTTTCAACAAAATTTAGACAAAGCCTCTCCCAGACAAGCAAGACAATTGATTTATGTTGCTCAGTTTTCAACGAATATTCGTTTCGTCAAGGGAAAAGAAAACGTTGTTGCAGATGCTCTTTCCAGAATTATTGCCATATCAACACCATTTCCAATTGATTATGAAACAATTGCAGAATCTCAAGATGATGAAGATATAGCAATTTTAAAAAAACAACCCAAGCCTAAAAATGGTTCAGAATCCCATTCCAGACACTGACAAATCAATTTATTGTGATATCTTCACCAACAATAACCTCCAACTTTCGACAGATATTTCTTTCTATTCATAACCTATCGAATACAAGGATTAGAAGTTCAAGAAAATTAATCGTAAAAAGGTTCATATGGCCAAATATCAATAAAGATTGTCAGATATGGTGTAGAAAATACATGGAATGCCAATGATCAAAAGTTCAAAGACATACCAAATCAGTTTTTATGAATTTCAATGTTCTACCTGAATGTTTTCAACAAGATTACATAGATATTGTCAGATCCTTGCCTTCATGTCAAGGTTTCAAATACTTAATAAAGATGATTGATCGTTTTTCGAGATAGTTCGAAGCTCTTGCTATGGCAGATAAATCAGCAGAAACAGTTGCAAAGCGCATGATATCAACCTGAATTTCTCGTTTTGGAATACAACAGCATACTATGTCTGATCAAGGACATCAATTTGATAGTCAACTTTTCTCATCTTTGAGCAAATATTTCAGTTTTCAAAAATCTAGATCATCTACAATCAAACAGATTGATTAAAGGACAACACAGGACTATAAAAGCAAGCTTTAAATGTCATTTAGAACAAAACAGGTCTTTGGTAGACATCTCACCTTGGTTCTTTTTGGATACTCTGCACTGAAAGAAGGTATTGGATACTCTTCAGCCAAGCTTCTTTATGACAGCCCCTCTGTTTACCCTGAGAATTTATCACCACGATTTCTAATGTCACACATTGGAAGTTTGTGCAAAGGCTGCAAAGTATTATCCATAATATGAAACCATTGCAACGACTACCTATGGCAATACAACCGTGTTTGTTTCAAAACACCTTTTGAATTTCTCACACATTTTTGTCTACAATAATGCAGGCACTTCATCTTTGCAGCCAGTTTATCTTATTGTCAAGCACTGCTCACAAAAGTACTTTGATATTGAAATTAATGGAACTCTTAAAAGAATTTCAATTGATAGACTGAAACCATGTTTCACCATTAAAGACAATTATAATTAGCTTCTTGGAATCCACGGTAACATGAATTATCCAGATCCGCAAACCCAGTTCGAACCTCTAGAGAAAATTTCGTCGCCGGTCAATTGCAATCATACAACATGTAGTGGAAAGACTGTTGGGTTTCCACCCTATTTAAAGAACTATGTTTCATAATCGTTTTCATTGGGAAGGGAGTATGTAGCAACCCCTATGCTTCCTCTTCAACTTATTTTTAATTTTTGTACATTTTAGTTTTCTTTAGATGGTAACAAGTTTTGCTTAAAAAAAGAAATTATTGTATTTCCATGGAAACAAATGTATAGCAACAACAGATTTGTATCAAAGAAAATTATACGAGTTTTGTTCTTTTTCTTAAGGCATTGTGCCATCTAATTTTATTTATTTAGAGTTTATAGTTTGTCATGGATAAAAGATTTTAATTAAATCCCTACTTTATTAGTATAAAATATGTGCATTGGGGCTCAGATGAATAAAATTAATTTTCAACCTTGAGACAAATGGATTCCAAAACCATTGTTATTAACATTTTACCCTTTTATTTATCAATAACTTACTATTATAAAAATTTATAAATAACTTACTATTATAAAAAAAAATAACTTACTGTGTTAGTTCAACAGGTCCTCAGTAAGCTGTAAAATATTCTTAAATTTATAACCATGATTTAAAAACCATGATCTTCACCTCAAATCAAAATTTTTCTGTTTAAAAGAAAATGTACTTATTTGTTTTAAAAATTTTCTAGATTTAAATCCTTTTGGGAAAGTGGTTTTGTGATAAAATAAAAATAGTATACAGTTTATTTCCATGCTAAAACACATTCAAAATCAATGCTTAAACACATTCAAATATTAGATCTGCAAAAGAAGGGACATATTTTCGATTATTTTTTTTAACTGTTCAAAAAGAAAAATTTGTAAAATATGTGAAAAATGAAAAATTTGATTACTTTGCAAATATGAATTTGTACATGATTGTCTTTTATAGTTAAATTAATATCATTTTATTTTAAAATTATAAAAAAATATTCTTGTTTTGCTACAAAATATATGTTTGAGAAAATTTATATTATACTGAAATTCAGCATGTCTATTATTTTGTTGAAGTAAATGATCAAATCATTAAAACTTGGAAAATCGACCTTATTATATTTACTAATAACATAAAAAAATTAATTTTTATATTTTTGTATATTTTAATTTACAGTTATACAGGCTCGGTTATATGTGTATATATATAGTAAAAGTTGTATTTCATTAATTTTTCCTACCAGCATTTCAAATTAATATTGAAGTCATTCTTCTAGTATGTTTTAAATATATTTATTTTCAACAAGTATAGTGTTTCAATATTTCCTGGAAAAGTATTGAGTTGTTGTGTGTATGGTTTATTTTAAAAATTACATTTCCTGTATCTAGTATTTTCAAATGGTTAAATTAAATGCAACACACAAATGAATCTGAATTGTCTGTTTTTAGCTCAGCTGTTTGTGGGTTTGCTTTGTTTTGAATTCGGTTTATAGTCTTACAAGTTTTTTTAAATCTCTAAAATATGCTTGAAAAAGGGCTTACGTGCAAATTTTGTTTACTTGCTTAATTAAACAAAATTTGATCAATAAAATAATTTGTTTAGCATCTCAATGTATAAATAAATTCCAAGTACAGTAAACTGCTTGGTAATTTTAATGCATGCTATAAAAAAATAAAACATCTGAAATATATATTTAACTTATTCTCAAATAAAAAAACTATTCTATAAGTTGTTCAATAAAATATTAGTTAGATCCACGAAAACAGTTTTGATTGTTAGATTTGATTAAGGAGGATTTGTTTTAGACCTTCAATATTTCTGACGCTAACTATTCTATTTTATTTACCTGAATTCATCTGTATGCATATATTGCTCACAATGCTGAGAGAAGATGATAATAAAAAAAATGGATTCTGTTTCTTGTATCGAGGTATCTAGATAAGTAATCTGTATAGACTCATCCAAAATTTGATGCAGAGAGCTCTAGTTTTAATGAGTTCAGTGTCTCTACAATTTGTTAAATGTGGCATGTAATTATGATACACTTAAATACCACCATTAATACACAAGTATAACTATTATATTTCATTAGCTTAAATCATTGCATGGCTTTATAATGATGTCAGCAATGACTTGAGAAAGTGAAACTCTGTTGACATCAATATAAAGAAATGTAGTTCAGTCTTCCATCAGTAAGAGTCTTATAATAAGAATAAGAGGTGACATAGAAATAAGCTATTTCTGTTGCAATTGTTGAATTTCCTATTATTTGATAATATAGTTCAAATATGTTTTAAGTTATTATTTCTAAATATAGCCTAATATATTTTGCCTTGTATCAGAAATATGACTGCATAATCTAAATATTACAGTAAATTGCACTTCCCTGCTTTCACCATTACTGAATGTTATTTTACACTAACCACTGCCTGATAGCACATACAATCCATTACCAAATAAGTACTGTATAGTACCTAGATTTTTTTTTTTTAGAGAACAATGTCCTCAGATCCTCTGATCCATTCAAATCTATATCTTATATAAACAGAAATAGAGATTTAGATCCCAGTCATCATTTTAATTGACTATTTTTTACTGGTGCTACCAATCACATTTAGAGAGTGGTTTGTTAGTTTTATGGCTCAAAGTTTATCAAAAACAATATTCTCTAATTTTTAGTATGATAATTAAGTAAAAAATAATATAAAGATAATTATCATATTATTTTTATACCCAAAATCATTGAGGTCAAAAATGTTAAAGTGGTATAACAAAAGTATATTAAAATGAAAAGAAAACTGTTTATGTTATGTATATATGTTAAAACATGAAGGCGCAAAAATGATTTTTTTATATTTAAAAATAAATAAAATGAAATGCATAAAACTTACAAAAATGCAAAAAGATCATGGTGTTGTGCTAATAAATCTTGCTTACTTAAAATTTGTATTAAAAAAAATAAAACATTTAGGTGTGGTTAAAATATGACATATTAAAATATGAGAAATAAAATGGTTGATCCCAAATTTAACATCATAGGTTTAGATAATTTAAAAAAATTATTAAATTGTATAAAATGTTTTTGTGAAGCATATGTATCCAATACATAAAAAAAAATCGCACTTTGTAGCGGTAAAACTGAATGAAATCATATATATAAGTATAAAATATGCAATTTGTCCCCAAAGGGCAATCCATAATTCTGGCCAATTATAATCAATAATTTTTTGACATCTTTTCTCACATTCATTAATGGATTTAAGGCTTGATTTAGCTCCTGAATTTAATGATTTAGCATCTGAATCAGCCCTAACATTGATGGCATCAAGACCCACATGACTTGGGATCCATAAAAATATATCCTGTGCTCAATCAGAGGGTGATCAAATGGATTGGTTGTAAGTCCCTCTGGACACTAAATGCTTATTTCATTTTCATTTCAGTGTTATTTATCACTGCAAGAGTTACTACGTTTTACATTGATTGCTATATCATCGCATTATGTGTTACAAATTTAAATCACCTTCATTT